>JAJLUL010000188.1:8729-37898 GCA_030564325.1 Blastobotrys capitulatus | reverse complement strand
CAAATTGTAACATTATTGTCCAATCAACAAAAAGCTACTACACCAATTGACGTTACTGAAGAAAAAAAGATTCCAATTCCAGAACCAACTACTCCAGCTCCAGCTCCAGTTTCAACTCCAGCTCCAGTTCCAGCACCAGCTCCAACTGTAGTTCATCCAAGATGCCATGAAGGTTTCTTTTTGAGTGATTCTCAAGGTACTTTCACTGCATATGAATTAAGACAAATGAAAACTGAAGATAAATTTGCCAGAGAATTGGTAGTTCCATCCAACATTACTGAAGATACTGATCCAAGTTATTTGTTAAATTTTCCAAGATTGGCTCATTTAGATGAAGCTGTTCATTTTGATGCAAAAAAGTTGACTAAACATTATCCAGATTTAGATCCATTTGTCAAATCATTGGGCAAAACTAAATCTAATTACGATACTTTGATTAAATTGCAAGATGTTTTTATTAGATTACAAATTCCAATTTGTTTTTGGACTGCTAGAGTTATTCCATGTTTAGATGCAACATATAGCACTGATAAATTCAAGGCATTCTATCGAAAATTTAACACTCCAGGTAGACAATGGAGAGCTGCAATTCATTATATTTGTTATCATTCAGCTCAACCTTTTTGTGGTTATGTTATGTCTACTCTTGGTGCTTTTTTCTTTACTGAATGTAAAGCAGGTGAAAGTTTTAGTGAATTTTTAAAAAGAATGGTTGAAGTTATGAAAGATTTACCAGCTACTGTTATTCCACCACATATGATTACAATGAAAATTGAATATGTTTTCAAAATGGTTGCAAAATCTCAAGCAGGACCATGGGTACATGAATTAAGAAGAGAGATGTTAGATCCTAATCAAGATGATTCATCATGGTCACCAGAAAAATTTGAAGAATTAATTCAAAAGTTTATTATTAGATGTGACCATATTGTTCCAACTAAAGGTTCAGAAGTTGCTCATATTGGTACTATGGTTGAGGAATTGGCTTCATATCCAGTTTATCCAACAACATCAACAAAAGATTCTACTGGTTATACAACTTTTAATCCTTTAGCTCCACCAATTACTAATGGAATTCAAGGTGATATGGTTAATGCAGTACAAGAAATCATGGATGATGGCTGGTCAATGGCAGAAATTGAATCTGGGATGGCATATGATAATCGAGAAGAAGTTCCAGAAATTATTCAACTAATTCAAGCTGCTACTGGTACAAAAATTCGAGATGTTAATTATCATAACAAGAGAAGACCTGATTATTCTCCATATCAACCAAAACATTTTTACCGGCCAGCATATATGATTCATCCAAAGGTCTTTCATTTATTTGAGGATCTGTGCAAAGAAATGGGATTTACTTTTCGGAAATTACTTTCAGGCTTTACAAAAAAGCTTACTGGTACAAATTCTTTTTCTAGAGCTGCTGGTGGTAATCAATTGAGAACTACTGGGGGTAAAACGAGGGCTACTGAGGGCTTTGGATGGGGTTCTGAGGGAAAAAAGGTGCAAAAGAAATATCAGATTAATGAATTTAACGAGCAAAATCAAGAATTTATTGCAGATCAAGAAACATATGAAAATGTGTTTGATCAAGAGCAATGACTTGGCTCAGATGAAATCTGTTATTTTGTCAACGCGGGTAATACTAGTGTTTTAAATGTTTACATTAAAGACATTGGTAAAGATGATTCTTATATGATTAAAGGGCTTTTGGATTCAGGCGCTTCGAGACCATTTATTGATTTAGAAGCTGCCAAACGAGCAGGATTAAAACTGTTCGATGCTGATAACGTGCTGAGGGTACAGACTGCTTTAAAAGAGTACTCCTCGACGATTAGGCATAAAGTTATAATTAGTTTAAAATTTATAGATATATACGGTATAGAATATGAAGATAAGAATGTTGAATGTTATGTTGTTAAAGATTTATCAAAAGATTTAATTTTGGGTAACACATGGCTAAGAAAACATAATTTTGGTTTATCAGGTGAAACAAGAGTTAGATTGGGTAGAACAGTGGATGAAATTCGAATATTTGATAGTATTGAACCACCAACAATTAGAGATTGGGATACTACAAGAATTGAAGAAGATGTTTATGTAATTGAAAATGTTAATGAATTAGATGAATTAATGAAAAAATATAAAATTGATTATAAAGTTTTATTTGGTCTATCACATCCAGATCCAACAAAAAGACAACATTTTGCTAATAAACATGTTATTGATACTGGGGATGCTGATCCAATTTCTAAAGCTCCTTATCCACTTTCTCAACCACAACGAGAAGCGGCTCGAAAATTTGTTAAAGAAGCTTTGGAAAAGAAAATTATTAGACCAAGTAATTCACCATGGTGCTCACCATTAGTTTTAGTACCAAAAGGTAAAGGTTATCGAGTTTGTGTTGATTATCGAGCATTGAATAAAATTACAAAGATGGATAGTTTTCCATTAACAAATGCAGAAACGGTTTGGGAATTATTTAATGGTAAATATTGGTTCACAACATTAGATTTAAAAAATGGGTATTGGCAAATACTTATGGATATGGGATCAATTGAAAAAACAGCTTTTGCATGTGATGGACAATTATATGAATTTTTAGTTATGCCATTTGGGTTAAGTAATGCTCCAAAGAGTTTTCAAAGAGCTATTGTTTTTACTTTAAGTGATTGTAAAGACTTTTGTTTAAATTATTTGGATGATGTTATTATTTTTTCAAGAACAAAAGAAGAGCATAAGGTACATGTTGAAGAGGTATTAAAAAGATTAAATGAAGCACAATTTGTTTTGAATTTGGATAAGTGTAATTGGTCACAACAACAGGTTAAATTTTTAGGTTATATGGTTTCAGGTAATGGTATTTCTCCAGCAAAAGAACTGGTTCAAAAGATTAAAGATTTAAGTACTAGTTATCCAACTCATGTTAAAGGTTTACAACGAGCTATTGCAATGGTTAATTTTTATAGAAAATTTATTCCAAATATTGCTGAGATGATCGCAGAGTTATCAAGATTGTTAGAAACTGGTCCATTAAATGAAAAAGGTAAGAGAAGAAATGTTAAATTAAAATGGGATGAAAAATCAAAAGATGCATATAAAAAATTGATGAATTCTTTAACTGGTAAAGAAGTTTTAGCATTGCCAAATTATAATAAGAAATTTATTATTGATACTGATGCTTCTCAAGTAGCAGTAGGTGCTGTGTTACAACAAGAACAAACGTTACCAGATGGTACAGTACAATTGGCTCCAATTAGTTATGAAAGTGCTAAAATGACTAAAACACAACAAAATTATTCATCACAAGAAAGAGAATTATTAGCAATTGTTCATGCATTATTAAAATGGAGATCATTAATTGAAGGTCAAGAAATTATTGTTAGATCAGATCATCAAAGTTTAGAAAAATTAAAGAAAACAAAATTAGTTTTAAGAAGATTAGCAAGATTTATTGGTATTATTGAACATTTTGATGTCAAAATTGTTTATAGAGAAGGAAAAAAGAATGTGGTTGCTGATTTTTTATCAAGACCAGATGATATTGCATTTTTAGATGATGATTTAATGGTAGATGAAGTTATTAATGCATTTGAAGAAAAAGTTTTGGGTTTGAGATCCGATCCGATTGATTTAATTGATAAGATATCTTTAGATCATTTCGAAGATTGGTTTAATGATAAGATTTATTGTCATTTTACTGATGCTAGTGTTAATTTATTGAGTGCGGCGGAGTTAGCATTAATAGAAGAAGAAGAAGAAACCCTAAATTACCAAAAAGAGTATCAAACTGAATTTTTACAACAAGTTGAAGACTCCACCCAGGCGGGCGCACGCGACACTCCAGGTTTATTAGTTGAAGCAGAAGGAAAAAATTTTTTTTCAATAGAAAAAAATCTTGTAGATATTTTTACCACCGACACACACCCACAAGTAGAAGAAATTAAAAATGTTAAGGATTTAAGTGATAAACAATTAGTTGATATTGGGAAATGGTTTTTAGATGAAATTGAATTACCAGATTATGTTGATAAACAATTTTTATTCGAGAATTTTACAATTCAAGATAAAAAATTGTATTTTAAACACTATGATAAATTATTATTAGTTGTTCAAAAAGATGAATTATTTCAATTGGCAAAACATATTCATGAAACTACTCATTGTTCAATTAGAATTTTAGAACTGTTGTTGCAAAAGAAATATTGGAATCCAGATGCTAGAATTATTGTTAAACAAGTTTTGATTCAATGTATTAAATGTCGAATGAAGATAGCAAATTTTGATATTAATCAACCATTAGAGCCATTAGCTCCAGTGGGTCCATTTCAACGATGGGGTTTAGATTTTGTTGGTCCAATTGCTCAATATGGGGCACCTTCAAAATTTCAATATTTATTAACTGCTATTGATTATTGTACTAATTTAGGTTATGCAATTCCATTAATTCAAGCTACAGCTGAACAAGTTGTATTCCTCATTGGTAGAATCATTGAATCACATGGGGTTCCAAAAGAAATGGTTACTGATAATGGTCAACAATTTAAATCATTTAGTTGAATCAATTTTGGATTATTACAAAATCAAGCATAAATTAACAACAGCTTATCACCCGAAAACAAATGGTAAATGTGAAAAATTCAATGGGTTAATTAAATCTAGATTATTTCATGCTAGAATTCAACATCCAACAGTTCAATGGGAACGATTGATGCCAGGTGTTATGTTAGATTATCATAATACTCCAGATTCTTTAGGTTATACTCCTTTTTACTTGGCATATGGGTGTGAATATGCATCAACTGCATATCAAGCTGATTTTGTTGAATATGTTAGAGAACCAACTGAAGAAGAACAACAAGAATGGGTGCAATTAAGAGTCAATGAAATGAAACAACTGCAAGAAGAACGAGAAAAATATATGGCATTAAAATCTCATAAAGCTCAAGTTAGATCCATTTTACAAGAAAAAAAGGCTTATTTAAAAGATTATGAAGCTGGTGATTTGGTATTAAGAGAAAGAGCTAGAAAACACAAGTTTGAACCTTATTGGGATGGGCCATTTATTATTACTAAAGTTAAAGACCGAGTTGCATGGTTAATGGATTTAAAAGGTAAAGCATTAATGAATTCAATTAATGTTCAACGATTAAAACCAGCATTTATTTACAATGGTCATCCAGTTGAATCCCCATTCTATGATCATGACAGAATGTTAAAACATTATCAACAAATGGTATTGAAAGAATCAAATTAAAAAAAAAAAAAAAAAAAAAAAAAAAAAAAAAAAAAAATTTTATTATTATAAAAAAAAAAAAACTTTTATTATTATTATGAAAAAAAAAAAAAAAACTTTTATTCTATTATTTTTTTATTATTATTATTATTTTCTATTATTATTCTTTCTATTCTTTTTATTATCAAAAAATTGTGAACAATTTTTTTTTCAAAGGTGGTGATGGTGTGTATCCTCTGCTTAGCTCCGATGTTCCGACATTTGGGAGTTTTATAGTTTTTTATATTTTATATATTTTTTGTAATTTAGATTGAAGACATGATCAATCTAATCTATTTTAATAACTATTTTACTTTTGTTATAATTTAAACTCTAGGTTTCCGTAGAACCCTATAGTACTATAATCGAGGTAATATTATTAATATTAGACGCTAAGCACACGCGACACAAGCCGCACAATATATTTTTTTCAGCAAATTTTTTTTTTTGATGTATGCGACATCTTTTCAACATCAAAACATTTCACTTTTTATCACCATGGTTTCCAACCCAACCAAAACATCTATTCATGCAGAAATGACCTTTTAGCAATACTTTCGACCCTAGAGAATCTATTTAAACTATTGTTTTAATAAAAAACAGGATATTTCATCAAATAATGGGTATAGTTAGTCTAATTTTGCCAAAAAAACAATTTTCAAAGTGTACAATATCAAAACGACAAAAAAGAACTAATTGATCAGAAGAACTGACCAATCAGAGTGCGATCTCTGTGGATCGAACACAGGACCTTCAGATCTTCAGTCTGACGCTCTCCCAACTGAGCTAAGACCGCTTTTGCAATTGATGGTTTTGTCGTTTCTCTTGAATCTATTTATAAGAAAATTTGAGATGTTTAAGGCCGATTTTTAAGGGATTTTGCAACTGATTTTAACATTTAAGGTTTAGAATTTGAATATAGTTGTTAATTATTATCATAATTTAGATATATAAGTGGTAAAAGTTGTGATTTAGCTCGAAATGGTATGGTTGTGTACCTTTAAGTGGAAAATTGCTATTTTGGTAAAATTACCGGCCGTATTTCCGGCCGATCGACATCGCTTTTTGATTTAAGAAGAGCAGAGCACTGAAGTATATTTCTCAATTGAGATTGCAATTGGTTTAAATTTGACAAGTAACTAGCCTAATATGTCAATGCTTCTCGAGTCAATAATTAGTCTATTCTATGTATGATGAAGTATGGAACCATGAGCCTGTAGTCAGTCGATTTCAAATTACACCAATCTAGCTGGTCTACAGTGCACATGTCACAATTGATTAATTAAGTAATTGTTAACATTAATCCAGCCTAGTGATCTCCATATATACTACCAGTTTAACTGCATGCACTAGCTACAATTTTGGGCTTTTGAACATCACTAAGGATTCGAATGTGGGAATGATATAATTAGATAGCCTTTGATCTGTAAAGTCTCATATAATATCACGATCAGACTTAATACGATAAACATATATAGAATTTAAATTCTTTATGGCATGTTTCCACCAATTTCTAATGCAAAAGCCTATATCAACTAAATAGAGAAAAAAAAACAATTCTTCAATTAAATTACATAACCTCTATATACCAAATCAATCCAATTCTTCTGTATAATTAGGTTCAGTTGTTTCTTTCTTATTCCCACTTTCCTCTTTATTATCATCATCTTGTAATTTTTCTTTTTCTTTTTGCCATTCAGTTGCATCATAAATTTTTTCTTCAACTTGTAAAACACCAACTTGATCAAATAATTTAACAGTTTCTTCAGCTTCTTCAATTGACATATTACCTAATACTTTATTAATTTCATCTAATTTTTTAGTTTCAATTGCTTTTCTTAATTCTTCACTAAAAACTTGATTATAAATTTCCATAACATTTGGATCTGATCCATCTGGTATATTAACTGTAATTTCAGTATTTGGATCAACTGCATGTAATTGAATTTGTTCAACTGGTTCAGCATCTTCTTTTGATGAAGGTATTGATTCTCTTTCTTTAGCAATAACTTTACATCTTTCAATAATATGGTTTTTAACTAAATCAACATCTTTTTGTAATGCATCCAAAACAGGACTATTATTCATTGATGCTTTTGAAAAAAATAATCTCATACCATCTTGTCCTAATGTTAAAATATATTCCAACATTTTGGCATTCCAAATTGTTAATTCCATATCTTTTCTTTTACCATCTAATTCTTGTTGAAATGCAACCATTAACATTGCATCT
The DNA here is from genome assembly GCA_030564325.1 of Blastobotrys capitulatus. NCBI lineage: Eukaryota > Fungi > Ascomycota > Dipodascomycetes > Dipodascales > Trichomonascaceae > Blastobotrys > Blastobotrys capitulatus. The sequence goes on along the minus strand of JAJLUL010000188.1, from coordinate 30,390 downwards.
TTTTCATCTTGATTTAATAATTTTGGATGATGTGATAAATATGAATATGCTTTTTGTAAATTACCTTTTTCAATTTTTAAAAATTCATATGCTTCAGGTGATGCATCAAATTCTTCATCATCATCTGTTTCTTTTTTTGAAGAAACTGGTGTTTCACTTGTTGAATTTAAAACTTCAATACTAGTATCTTTAGTTTTAATTGTTTGATTTTTATTATTACTTGATTTTGGTTGTTCTTTGACTGGTTCAGCTTTTTTAACAAAAGTTGAATCAAAACCTGTATGAATATCTTCACTTAAAATATGTTTAGATCGTTCTTCTTTTAATTTATCATATTGTTCTTGTTGATCTTTAATAATATCATGTAATTTTGTTAAATGCTCTTGTAATTTGGCAATAATTTGTTGTTGTTTATCATTACCATCTGTTGAAACTTCTTTTAAAATTTTATCCATTAATGATTCAATCATATCTTGATATTTTGGACCATCTGGATTAACTTCACTACTTGGTTGTGTTTTATTAAATTTTTCAGTAATAATTTTTGATGCTTCTTCACTTGAATCAATCATTTTATCTTCATTTTTTTCAACTAAATATTCAATCATTTTAACTAAATCATTATTCATTTCTAATGAAATCTGTAATTGGGTCATGTTATGTTTCATTTCTTCTCGTTCTTGATGAATTTTTCGTTGTTTCATTCTAATGAATGATTTTTTATCAACATTTGGATGAACTTCAACATCACTATCATCTGATAATTCTAATTTATCCCATTTACTATAATCAACAACCATTGTGTATTATGTAGAATCGCGTGTAGTATATACTTTTTTTGTGGATGTTTTGGTTAAAGAAATTTTTGGTGTGACTTTTTTTTTTTTACAATAATATTATTATTAGTTTGCGCGGTTTATTATTGAAAGCTTCCAAAGTTTCCACGCCTAAAAATAAATAATTAAATATTTGGCGACGGTCGGAGTTCCGATGTATAGGATCTGTGATACCGATGATTCTAGATTGTCAGAATAAATATACAGTAGCTTGCAAGTGAAAAGAATACTAGAACTATGCTGAAGTATATTTATCAAATAAAATATGTTGAAATTATGATCAATCAGCTAATATCTTGCTTAAAATTAGTAAATCTATTAGTGATCGATATTAATATTTTGTATATATCAATTTCAACAATAGGAGTTAACTATTGCTCATAAGAAAACTGGTAGAGGGATTAACAGAACCTTTTGTGATATTTATAATTCTCACTATTGAAGCTCATTTGGAATACAAACTAACTTTTATTATTAATAGTATATTTTCTGGAAATATTTGTTATAGTATATAATATTCAAGTATCCTGTTATTACCATTTATGTTTTGAACTTTATATACTAGTCAGAAAAGATATAATTTCACATTATCTATAGTTAATTAATGAAAGAACTCGAAACTAAATTGACGCGAATATTTCGTTTCTTCAATGTATACATACAGTATACATGTGTTTGACTAATTATCAAGTTTTTTTTAATATGAAACATTCAGTGCGGCTTATTCCAAATCTCCAACCCCAACTACAGTACCACGGTACCAATATCATCATATACAACGATCGCAATCGATTTCCCTTTCGCCCAAATCTTACTTACAAAATTTATTCCTTTTAATACAATTATACCCTATTTTAATCATCTATAATTTATTAAGATTTGTCATTATACTACTAAGAGTCTAAGTATAGATACCCTCAAAAAAAAAAAAAATTTCTAATATTTCTATGGTTACATGCATCGGCTCGGGGGGGGCACCCCTCTCCTAACCCATTAAAACGCCAAATAAACAAACTTTTTTTTTTTCCCAAATAATTCTCATTATTTTTTTTTTCAACACCACAAATACACAGATACAACAATCAATTTAATACCAAAACAATCAAACATCAAATAAAGAGGACTAAAATACATGTCAGAACAAGCGTCATCACCTACCAACAAACCGGTGGATTTAAACGCGCCACAAAGAAATGCTGTTTCATTAAAAGTTGGAATGATCGGTGACGCGCAAATTGGTAAAACATCATTAATGGTAAAATATGTTGAAGGAACTTTTGATGAAGATTATATTCAAACTTTAGGAGTAAATTTTATGGAAAAAATTGTATCAATTAGAAGTACAGATATTACATTTAGTATTTGGGATTTAGGTGGACAACGAGAATTTGTAAATATGTTACCACTGGTATCAAATGATGCTGTTGCAATATTATTTATGTTTGATTTAACAAGAAAATCTACATTAAATTCAGTTAAAGAATGGTATAGACAAGCAAGAGGATTTAATAAAACAGCAATTCCATTATTAATTGGTACAAAATTTGATAGTTTTATATCACTTAGTGAAGAAGATCAACAAGAAATTACAACACAAGCAAAACGTTTTGCAAAAGCTATGAAAGCACCATTAATTTTTAGTTCAACATCACATTCTATTAATGTTCAAAAAATTTTCAAAATCGTTTTATCTAAAGCATTTGATTTAAAACTAACAATTCCAGAAATCACAGAAACTGGTGAACCCTTATTAATTTATCAACAATGGTAGATTCTATTTATATATGCATTATAACATCCCTCTAACATCTATATCATCTTTTAATGCTACTTTAATTTCTTCAGATCCAATTGCCAATTGAATATTTGAACTAATTTCTCCTTTTGTACTAGATTGAGCTAATACACCAGCTTCACATAATTCAACAACTGCATTCATAAAACCATTCATTCTAATACTTGTTAATAATAAATGAGATAATTTTGTAGAATTATCACTATTTAAAGTGATTAAATTTTTACATTCTCTTAAAATATCATTCATTGATGCTACACCATGACCACCTCTTCTTAATCTTGCTAATACTGCACATAAAAAAATTTTATAACTTGTTGGTAATGAAATTAAATATTGATTCATTGGAGAATCAGTCATTTCTTTATTTGCTTGTTGAATATGATAAATATCAACTTTTTCATCATTTAATTCTGCCAATTCAACAGCTCTTCTACAAATATCTAATGCTCTTCTTGCATCACCAACTCTTGCTAATGATTTTGATGCATAATTAACGGCTTTTTCCAATACAATTGGATTTGATTGTAATCTTGATTCAATAATTGTCTTTAATTGATTTGCTGTATAAGTTGAAAATTGAATTCTTGTTAATCCTAATCTTGAACTAATTTTATTACTTAAAGTTCTTTCTGGTAAATCCATTGTATTTGCTACTGCAACAACAATTAATCTTGAATATTGTAAAGTTGGCCAATTGAAAAAATTATACATAACTGCTTGATTTTTTGTAACTAATTGATCCAATTCATCCATTAAAACAACTATAGGAGTTCTTCTGGGACTTGGAGTATTAAATTCATTTTCTAATAATTTCATTGCAGTTAATGATGCTACTTTTTTTGAATTTGGATTTAAATGTCTCCATAACATTTCATAACTATCTTGAGGATTAATAATTTTCATACCATTAATTTCAACAAAACTGAAATGAGGAATTTCTTCATTTTCTGATTGTTTTTTTAATGATCTAACAACTTCTCTAACAGTTGCTGTTTTACCAGTACCTGGAATACCACTAATATAAATACAACTACCACTACCTGATTCAATAGCACTTTCTAATGCTGTATATATCTGTGAATATTCTTCTTCACGACATGGTAATGTATCAGGTACAGCAGCAACATGTAAACCTTTTTGTGCTAATTTATAATCACTTTGAGATTTTATTAAACCATTTATTCTAGATGGTAATGATGGTGTCTTTTTTTGAATAATTATTTTTCTTTTTTTAGCACTATTTTTCATAATTTTATCTAATTCATCTTCACTAATTTCTTCTTCACTTTCTTCACTAAACTCGATTGTTCTTTTTTTATTATTACTATTAAAAATATTTTTACCATAATTTATAAATTCATCAACATTTATTAAACCATCATTATTAAAAAATTTAAATATATCAAATGTTTCACTTAATTTATTAAATCTTGTATTATAAAATTTTTCACAAAAAAACATTTGTTTATTTTTTTTTTTATTTTTTTCAATTGTTGATTTTGATGATAATGCAATTGTTTTTTCTATTGTATTTAAATCAACCCAATCATTATTTAAAGTTGCATATAATTCATGTTTTGAAGTCTTTAAAAGTTCTGGAAAATGCTCATAACATCTATCAAACCAAAATATTTTAGCTTTTAAAACATCATTATCACCAAAATCAATTTCACTAATTAATGCTATATTTGATTCACTTGAACTTCTAATTGATATAAAATCACCAACTTGAACTTCTAACCCATCCGTAAGATTTAATGCTTTTATAATATGACGATCAGGAATATGTTTATTACGTGTTCTTTTTGAAGGAGAAGTTTCTAAATCTTCTGAAACTTGATTATAAGTTACTTTCCATTCTTCATCAGTTGTCATTTGTATATATTATATTAATATGTGTCGCGTTGAAAAGAATTTTTACAATAATTAATAAAAGAAATCGGGGCGCGAGAAAGAAAAAAAAAAAAAAACGGAAAAAAAAAATTTATTGTTTTAAATTTTGTACAGTTCTTAATACACTTTTTGAAGCATTTCTAATTTTTGAATCATAATGATTCTGTAATAATGCCAATTCCCAAATAGTACTAGCTTCTGGATTACATTGTTCAGGTTCTTGAGCATCTGGATAATAAACACCATTACTAACTCGATCATCAGTATAATACATTCCAGGCATTGAAGAATATTTTTTATTCATTTTATCCAAGATTTTTAATGAAGCAATTGTAGATTTTTCTGGCATATGTAGCATACAAGTTGCCAATTTCTTACCAAATGCTTCAACTCTTAATTTACCAACATTTTTATTTTTAAAAAATATATTTTCAAATGATCTAATCATCATTTCAGTTTCTGTACTCATATTAATTTTTCTTTTAATTGGTTCCATATCTAAAGGATCTTCTAATCTTAAAGTTTTATGATTATATTCAATATCTGCATTTAAAGCTAATGAATTTAAACATGAATAAAAATGATTAATAAAAAATGATAAATCTAAATTCATTGATTCACCAACTCCTTGACCAGATAATAATGCAAAAGCTGTTGAAACACATAATAAAGCTTCTCTTGTCATTGAAGTTTTAAATTCTAATGTTGTACTACCAACAATTGTAACTTTTTGACGTTCTAAAACTAATTCTCTCAAAACTTCTAATAAATCACCAAAAAATTCGGCATTAACTAAATGAGCAAATTTTGCTAATCCTTCTAATGTTGTACCCATTAATTGAGTATTTCTTTCTTTTAAAATATTAAAATATAAAATAAATACCATTTTTAATGCTTGACCTTGTAATCGTTCTCTTTCTTCAAATGAAACTGCTGCTTCAGCTTTTCTATATTCTTCTTCAATTGCTTTATCTTCTTTTCTAATTTTTCGTTGTTTTTTACTTAAAGGAATTCTATCTTTTTTTTTTAATTTTGGTCCTTCAGGTTTTTCTTTTTGAACTCTTTCTAAATCTGCTCTACCTTCTAATTCTGTTAATAATCTTAATTGTAAAAATGTATTTATAATTGAAGGATCAATTTTATAATTTCGTTGTTTAATCATTTTAGCTAATTGACGAACAATTTCAAAACTAACTTGACCTTCTTCATCTTGTTTAAAAACTTCTTCTATTGTTGAAATACATTTTTCAAAATTTTTATCATGAAATTTAGAACTTAATCTATCAACAATAATATGAACTAATTCATTTCTATAATTAAAATGAGGTACTTTAACTAATAATTCACATGCTGCTGTAACTGCACTTGATGCTAAAATATATCTAACTGATCCAGGTTCTGTTTTTTTACCTTTTTTAACATATCTTGTTAAAGTTTCAACATAATCTTTATAACTATTTAATAATGATTGTTCAAAATTTCTACTTTGTCGAACTTCTTTACTAACTTTTTCTTTTAATTGTGTATCTGTTAATGCACTGATTTTATAACTTGGTAAAATATCTGAAAATACTTTAATTAATGATAATGTAACCAATTTTTTAACTTTAAATGATTTTGATTTTGAACTAATTTCTTTTAATTCTTTTAATTTACTAATATTTTCTTCTGGATTTTCAAATAATAATTCTGCGAAATCTGCAATTTGTTCTTTAGCATTATTAACTAATTCTTTTTCAGTTTTTTTATCAACTTGTTCAATAGCATCTTCTTCTTCTTTTTCTTCTACTTGCTCCTTTTCTTCTTGTTCTTCTTGTTCCTCTTCATCATCATCATCTTCCTCCTCTTCTTGTTTCTTTGATTTATTTTTTTCTATAATTCTTTTAACTTTACCATCATCACTTTTAACTGGTAATCTTTCGACTTCATCATCTTCAGTTACTTGAAATTTTCTTGGTCTAGTTTCATAATCTTGTTCTTCATCACTATCATATTTATTATCACTCATTTCAGCATCATTATCCAACTGTTCCCAGACACTACTACTTAAACTCTGCTCTGTTTTATTAACTTCTTGAGCATTTTTTTTCAACTTTTGTAAAGTTTTACCTCTAGGTCGTTTAGGCATTTTTTTTTTCTTCTGAATAGTGTCTAAAGTTGAAAGAAAAAAAATTTTGATGTTGAAAAAAATAATTTTTTTTTTTCAATGTGCGGCTGTATTTTTTTACTTATCAAAAAATAAAATAAAAAATTTATCGCAAAAAAATAAAATCTCTAACCAACCACATACAACAACCATGCCACGAAAAAAATCAAGAAATCCTTTAAAAAGAAAACAAATCGAACATGATTTAGCTCCTAGTGAGTTTATTAATAAAAAACAGAATAAAAATAAAAAGTTTAAAGATGAAGAATTTGGTGGTGCAGCACCTAGAGCATGGGTTGAAATGATGAAAAGAAAAAAACAAATAGAATCAGGAAATAAAATATCAAAACATAAAGAATCAAAACCAAAAGAAGAATCATCAAGAGGTAGAACAGAAGAAAAGAAAGAAATTAAAATTCAACCAGGTGAAAAAATGGCTGATTTTGTTAAAAGAGTTGATCAAGAATTACCATTATTAAAGGCAAGGAAAGGTTCACCATCAAGAGCTGATAAAAAGAAACAAAAACAACGTGAAAGAGCATTAAGACAAGCAGAAGAAATTAAAAGAAGGAAAGGTATTACAGATGATGATGGTGATGAAGATCGTGATGAAGAATTATGGCAAAAAGCTATGAAAAATAGAGATACAAGTCCAGATCCTTTTGCAAAATTAGCAAAAGAAAAACCAAAATTTAATGATGTTGTTGATAGACCACCAGAATTAAAAATTACCAAAAAAATGATGAATAGTGTTCCAAAAGCTGCTGGTTCAATGGCAAGAAGAGCTATGCTTAATGAAGAAAGAGAACGAGTTATTGAAATGTATAGAGCTAAAAAAAAAGAATAATGTCTTTCCTCCCGCCGCACATAATATTTAATAACTGTAGAAATATTTCCCCCAAAAAATTTTTTTATAATTTTTTCCCACCAACAACATGTTTCGATTACTAACCAAACCAAGAACTTTTCCATTCAGTTTTAAACGATGGAATAGTAGTCTTCCCAAATCAGTAGGAGATAAAAATCTACAATCAAATGATTGGTCATCAAGAATGCCAAAATTTCCATTTCATAAAGATTTAGCGCCAACACTAATACCAAAAGCAACACCAAGAGTATCAAAAACATTAAATTTTAAACAATTAATGGAAATTTTATATAATTATAAAAGTCCAGAATTAATTTATATGGCCGAATCACATAGATTATATTTTATGGCATGTGGTGCATTAGCATTTGTTGCATCATATAATTTGTTTGATTTAATTGATAGAAGTATTAAAGGAATTGGAGAATTACATGAAGAAAATGAAGAAGATTTACCACCAGTTCATAATGGTATGAAAACTGCTGGTAGAATTGCATTAGTTGGTGGTATGTCATTAGTTTATTTAACATGTGCATTAGCTTTTGCTACATTTCCAAGTCGATTAATTAGAAGAATTGAATATTTACCTGGTGAAAAAGAATTTATTAGATTAGTTACTCATCCATGGATTCCTGGTTCAAAATCACCAGTTATTACAGTACCATTAGAAAATTTATCAATTGGTAAAAAATCTAAAGTTTGGACTGGTGCAGGTTTTTATGGTACTGCTCAAAGAAGTTCATTTTTCTTTTTTATTTTTGAAAAAGGTAAATTATTACCATGGGTAGTTGATAGAAAAGGATGGTTTTGGGGTGATGGTAGAGTTTATGATGTATTATTTGGTAAAGAAACTGTAGAATATGCTGAAAAAGGTTTAAGTTATGATGATGAATTAATGATTATGCATAATAATGCACAAAAGAAAAAAGCAGAATATCGAAGAGAATTAGGTCCTGCTTGGAGAGCAAAAGTTATTAGTTCAATGATTAAAGAAGATGCTACAAAGGCTACAAAAGTTTTATCAGGTAAAAGAAATGATCAAAAACAATTAGGAGGTAGTAGTAATGTTCCAAAAGAAAACAAAAAAAATTAATGTACATTTATTATCATTATTTATAAAATTAAATTACCTTTACCATGAGTTAAATAATAAGTTAATCTTTCTAAATATAATTGAGCCTTTTGTTTAGATTGTGGTACAGATTCATTAACAGTAACCTTAACTTGAACTAAATCTGGTAATGATTTAATAACTCGTTTTGGTGAAGTAGTTGGTTTTCTTGATGATCCCAAAATATCATAAATATCCATAGTACTTGCTTTTGAAGGAGTAGTAGCTGCTGCATCAAATGATGGGAATGAAATGTCAATAGTATATGCTTTTTTACCATTTGATGAAGGAGTAATAATTTCATCAAATAATGGATCATTTAATACAGATTTTTTTGGTTTGGTTAATAATGGAACATCACGTTGTGCTAATTTAGATGCTTTTTCAACTAATTGTTTAACATTTAATGTAGATTGGAATGTTGATTCTGCAGTTGTTTTTAATAAATTAATTTCACTCAAACTAATAGCATTTGTTAAAACAATTGGTTCTTTCTTTGGTTGTTTTTGTTGTTGTTGTTTCTTTTCTTCCTTCTTTTCTTCTTTAACTTCTTCTGGTTTTTGTTCTTTAATTTTAATATTACTTAAATCTAAATGTTGAGTCTTTTTAATATTATCATTAATAATATTAACAGATTCTTGTGAAATGCTACCAAAATATGCCAAAACATCACCTTTTAATAATCTACCACTTGGACCAGATGCTGGGATTTTATCTAATGCTTCTGAATTTGATAAACCATTTGATTTAATTAATCCTGCTACTGATGGTAATAATGTTTGATCTGGATTTGCTTTACCTGATGTATTAGTAACATCTTTCTTTGGTGGTGAAGCTTCTTTCTTTTGTTCTGGTTCTTTTGGTTTTTCTGATTGTTCTGGTTCTTTTGGTTGTTCTGATTCTTTTGGTGTTGATTCTTGTGATACTTTAACTGATTCTTCTGATGGGATTTCTAAACTTGAAATTTCATCACCTGGTTCTCCAACAACTGCAATACCATCACCAACTTGAACATTTTTGGTACCATTTGGAGTATAAATTTTTGCCAAAATACCATCATCTTGTGCTTCAACATCAATTTGCGCTTTATCAGTTTCAATTTCTAACAAAACATCACCAGCATTGAATGAATCTCCTATTTTTTCTGTTAGCGGTGATCGCCGATTTAAGTTCTACTTACCTTCTTTAAATTTCCAATCAACAATACCACCTTCTGTCATTGTTGGACTCATAGCTGGCATTTTAAATACTGATGCTGCTAGTGATTGTCGAGTAGTTTGTAAACCTATTTTATGTTAGTTTTTATTTATAATAGTTCATCAACTTACCTCTTCTAGCCATCACTCGACCAGTGACAGTTCGTGAGGATGCAATAACAGCTTTAACCAACATTGGATTCATTTTTGTATAGTAATTTGGTATTAATCAATCCAATTATAATAAGAAAAATTGTAAAGAGAATGAAAAAAAAATTGAAAAAAAAAAAAAAAAAAGGTGTTGCAAATAAGTATCCAATCCTTAATAGTAAAGGAAAAAACCGGACTTTTTTTCTTTACCAACTTTTCTTAAATTGGTTACTTAAGCAGCTTGAAAAAAAAATTCGCAACAAAAAAAAAAAATTTCCAACAAAAAAATTGTACTACGTAATGGATAAATTGGGTAAATTTTTTACTCGGGATTTCAAAAAAATAAGAATATAAATGTTTCTAGACAATGCGGCTCAAATATATTAATAAACTATAATTTAAATTGTTTACCACTATTACTCTTTTTCTCTTTTCTAATATTACCATCAACATCTCTTTTAACACCTTTTTTATCAACAATTGTAACATTACCTTTCTTAAGAGTTTGCATAACATCAGCTTTGCCACCTGGTTTAGAAGCTGCTTGTGATCGTAATTTGTTATGTTTATCATCTTGTTGTTTAGCATATTTGGCTTTATTTCGTTTTCGTTGTCGTTTTCGTTCTTCTCTTGTCATTTCAGCTTTAGCCATTGGCATGTTATTTCTACCAATAACTTCTCGTTTATCTTCTTTACTACCAGGTTGATAAACTTCTTGAGGTGCTAACATAGATTCGGAACTTAATGCAGTTGGTTGAGCATCTTCCATTGTAATAGATGCTGCATTTGATTTGATAGATAATGTTGGTTTTGGTGCTTTTGGTGTATAATTAAATGAACATAATGCATCCAATTTAAATGCAATAGAATTATATAAATCAACAATTTCTTGATGTGCATCATCCAATTGTTCTTGTTTTTCATCTTTATATGTTGGATCATTTTGTCTTTTAAAATCATCTTCATATAATTCAGCCAAACTTTTGGAACTTTTTGTTTCAGAAACTTCTGCCAAATCTCTAGATTTTCTAAATGTTGGTTGTGAATCTGGTAATCTTCTTGGAATATCATCAAATTGTTCATTTTTAATTCTTCTTTTAATCATTTCTTCTAAAGATTCAGTAACTTGTTGTGTAATAACTGGTACTGGTTTACTTGATCTTTCAAATTCTAAATTTTCACTTAATAATGAATCTTCTGGTCTATCATTTTTTTTACTTTCACCTTTTTGTTGCCAACTTTTTTCTGCTACATTTTCTTCTTCTAATTCTTGAATTTGTTTCATAATTTCTCGTTGTTGTTTTTCAAATCTTGATAAATTTTCTTCTTCTTCATCTTCTTCTTCATCCTCAGATTCAAATAATTCTTTTCTTGAATTTTCCATAACATGTTCAACATTATTATATTCATCTGATAAATCTAATCCATCAAAATCTTCATCAAATTTAGCAATTTTTTTTTTATTTTGTTTCTTTTGTTTGGTTGGTGGATCAAAAAAATCTTCATATTTCATATCTTCATCTCCTTCAATATCTTTGAAATAATCAATTTCTTCACCATCATTATCATAATCTTCTTGTTCCATTGCTAAAACTTGTTGATTAAAATCATCAATATTAAAAAATCGATCATTTAATGCTGCACCAGGTGCTTTTGGTTCTTCTTCTTCTTCTTCTTCTTCTTCATCATCCTCTTCTTCACTTTGTTCTTCCATTTCTTGATCTTGATCTTGATCTTCTTCATCCTCATCTTCATCAACTTCTTTTAAGTCCCTTGAAACTTCATTATACTCATCTTCACTATCAATATCTTGCATACTTTCATCTAATCCATCCCATTCTTCACCTTCACCATCTTCACTTTCACTATCTTCATCATCTTCTTCAAATTTTCTTTTACTTCCTGCTAAACTTGGTATTTCTTCTGAAATCAATTTTTCAAATACACCATTTGCAACCATAGATGCTTGTGCCCATACTTGTTCTGCATCTAATCCATCAACATGTAACTGATCAAAGATAGAATATTGTGATGCAATAGGATCAAAAGATTTTTTAACATTTTCCAAAATCTCTTGAGAAATGTTATCTTTATTTAGAAGAAGATCCTGAGGTTTCTTCTGTAGTATATCTATTAATGTCATTATCTGTTGTAATTATGATAATAAAAGTTTTTGTGTGGAATAAAAAAAAAAAAAAAATTTTTTATCGGAAAAAAAAATTGGTGTTGAAAAAATTTATTCAACACAGCTACAGCCGCATCTACAGTATGATTATCAAAAAGCCGCATAGATAGATCTATTATGGAAAAAAAAAAATTGAAACTAATAAATAAATACTCTATTCTTCTTCATCTTCTTCATCATCACTAAATTCAAGTTCTTCATCACCATCATCAATCTTCAACTCATCTAATGCAATTCCTAATGCTTCTTCATCAACTTCATAATCATCATCATCTCCATTATCACCAATTGAATCTAAAATTGGATCTTCAGTTCTATATAAATTAACATTTTCTCTAAATTCAGGATCTTCTTCTAATTCTCTCATAAATTCTTCATAGTCTTTCATATCTCTTAATCCATCATCTTTATCCTTAGATTTTTTAATAGAATCCAATTTACTTGCTTCAACATCTTTATATTCTTTAGCCATTCTTTTTAATTTCCAATTTCTCTTTCTCTTTTTTTCTTTATCAGAATAACTTTTCTTTAATAAAATAACATCTGGAACTTTATCTAAATTTAAAGTATCATATAATTCATTATTAAAATTTGTATATTCCATATGATAACCATAAACTAAATCACCAGGATGTAATAATCCACCTAAATGAGTTCTAACATAATAAGTTTTATCATTTTTACCCAAATCAGATACTCTTGCAACTGTAGCATCTGCTAATGCAAAACGTTCATTTGCAACTCCTAATGGTTCAATATCTAAAACCATAAATTCTGTAGTTGCTTTTGATGTTAATAATGAATTAAATGGTGATTTCCAATAAGTTGTTGGAGTTAATTCTGCTGATTGTAATGTTAATGGATCAATAAATTGTACATTATTTGCAATTTTATGACATAAAACTAATTGACTAATTTGTCCTAATGATCTTGATAATGATTTTGGTAAAACAACCAAATCTTCTTTACAAATTGGTACAATTTCAACCACAAATGTAAATTTATATCTTTTAAAACTGTTTGAAATATCTTCACTAATCATTTCACTTGTCTTTTTAGTTCTACAAGGAATAACACTTTGTAAAAAATTCATCATTTTTTCTGCATGTTGTCTTTTTGCATAAAAAAAATTAATACCATCTCTACCTTCTTCAATAGAAATAGTACTTTTATGAGCCTTATGTTTTAAAATCATTTGTTCTAAATAAAAAAATGTTTTTTTATGATCAACTTTTTGTCTAATTTGAATTTGTGCAACCCAAGTATTTGCTGTAAAACTTTTTTCACAATCTCTACATTGACCCATTTCTTCAACAAATTCACAATTAAAAGTTTGTTGAATTAAAGTATTTTGATATTCTGGAACTTCTCCTTGTACAGTAACTTTGATTTTAGTTCTTCTTGAATGAGGTTCTGTCCAAATAAATTGAGCATCCATTAATCTTAATTTTGATAATCCTCTTAATCTTTTTAATAATGCACCTAATAATTCTCTTGATTCTCTTGGTGCTACAATCCAAACATTTGGTGGTAATAATAATCTAAAACAATTTCTACAAAAAATAATTGTTCCTGATTTTTGAACATTTGCTGTTAAATCAACTTGTAATCTAATACAATCTTCACATAATGCCATGCCATTATTAGCAGTCATTGGTTGTCCACATTGACAACATGAAATTACCGGTTTGGTATGTACTGGTGTAAAATACCTGATCTTGGTATCTAATTGGAAATCTTGAGGATTAAAATCCGCTGTAGTATGTTGATCCTCACTATCACTCATTTCTTTGAATAATATAGTCGCTTGTTGTTTTGTTTTTTGTAGAAAAAAAAAATTAATAAAGAAAAAGAGATCAATTTTTATACAAAGTGAAGTTTTTTTTTTTTTTTCACAATAAACATACATTACTAATTGACTGTAGTAACAGTGACGGACAGGCGCGCGAAAAAAAAAAAAAAAGTTTAATTGGGCTTGATGTAGAATTAGCCACGGTTAGTCAGCACTGATTTAAGCCGGGGTAAAGGCCAAAGCGCGTGCAATTTGTTGTTGCAGGCGGTAGTTCCTACAGGCCATATTTTTTCGCGCGAAGAAATATATGCTGCATAAAAAGACTTGGGTAAGAAGGCTCAATTAAAGAATATGTTGAAAGACATTAATAATTTGATATATTCAATTATTGTAATATTTTTTGACATTTGTGGTTAGACTGTATTCAAGTTGGTGTTAGTGGGGAGATCGATTTAGGAATTGGAGAGGGAACTTCACTGTACTCAAGCCGCGCGAAAGACGGCTGAAGGAGGCAAAATATCTGATACTGTAATATATACTGTAGCGCACATGGCATGTGCAGTTTGGCTGATCTTTGATGAGTAACTATTTCTCAGCTCGGTTCAAATCTACTATCGATAGCTGCTGCCATGGTCCAGTCCATGTATTATGATACAATATTAGTATTAACTTTATGATCTAGAGCTCGAGCTTGTCATATCTGATCCAAGAGTAATTCTTTAATATTAAATAAGTGGTATAATAAATTAACATAGTCTGTCAGATCTGTCAACTTAAGTCGGAGAGAGACATCATACTGGTCATGATAAGCTACGTATACTCGAATTTCAGATTGTAAAACTTTATCATGAGCACGTATATATTCTGCACGATCGACATATACATGTATGATGATTCTATGTAGTAACTAGTCGTAACATGAGAATACTGTATACTAAACTAGTAAGACAAACTAAGATGTTTACAATTTTAACTAAACTAGTTAAAAGCTATTGAGACAGTTATACAACGTAAACACGCTATTTAGCGAAGCTAGTGATCGATATCTATGTGGTACTTTAATTATTTCAAAACTGCTCCAAGAATACTGTTATAACTAAATTCAAAAACTAAGAAACTTGTTCGTAACAGTTGCATACATATAAGTTTGTACGTTGCTGCACGTACAACGTACAACGTACAACGAACTGTAGTACTGTTAGTATTGAGATCTCTAATAATCAATAATCATATATATATTATAACTACTTCCAACCATTACCAAATTACTACTTCTACAATTGTTAGACCACCTCGAGAAACTTATATTCGAATATATATTGAAACCACGATATTCAATTCAAATAAGCAATCTCTTCTGAAACATTACTATAGTGAGGAAAGAGGGATACGATCATATGGATCTGATCTGATCTGATCTAAATGTCTTAACTGCTAGACTCTAACATAGCTTCCAATCTGTGAGTACCAGCTGCAGTAGTACGTAGCTTAGTGTGCTTACTCTGGATCCTCTGATTAATAGTATATACCAGGTAAACTCCTACTGTAGTGTCAAGATTCCAATCTTGGAATCCTGTCTGTCACTAGGTCCAGAGGACATATTTTTTACAATATATAATAATATATTTATAATTAATATAGGATAGATTAAATTTAGATAATTAGTTTTCATATCGTAGATATATGGCTAGGTTCGGGATTATGAATATCTAAGTATTCATATCACTCGAGTTCATGATCACGGCTACCAATTGTTAACTTCAGCATATGCACTTGTACTGTGTAATCAATACTATCGATAGTAAACCATTGATTATCCCAGTTAAGGATATTACATTGTATATTATTATCTACAATAATTTTTAAATAGTTAACCACAGCAAGAGAGAATTTTCACAAACTAAGTGCACCTGAGCACTCTGCTTAAAATATCTCAATTGATTAATTGTTTTAAAGAAATTGGCGGGCCCGGGACTCACGCATGCACTACCGATGCTACTGCCATCGTCAGTAGTCTACTCGATAAATTCCACACTACATACTAGATGGTATAGTAAGTTAATTATAGTATATACTAGATGCCTGTGAGTATATGGACATTTAAATTACTTCTGGTCCTCTGTTGCAACATGTAGGTATATATATATCAGTATTTTTTGAAGATTTAGACTATGCATTAGAAAATAATATATATTGAAGACAGACAGTAACAATAGTACTGGCAACTACCTTGAGTACCTTAATGGTATTCAATTCTGCCTTGTATCTGTCTTAACTTGCATAAAATACTTGAGGATTAGCTCCTATTTATATACTTGATAGTCGCCACCTTCACATAACATTACTAATCTCTATAATCAATGTGAGACACAATGATTATAAACCTTCTATACTATAGAAGCTACCATTACCTTCTAGTATTATCTAATAACTTCATAATTGTTCCTTAAACTGTAATAATATTTGTCAAAAATATCAAATATGCCAACAATTTTTACTTGTTTTTCCGTCAAGGAATTCTCATTATATAACTACTATTCTACCAAATGATTCCCTCTTTATCTTTATAATATATATATACTCCTATTTATAGTACTGATCGTCCTGCCATTATTATTGAATTACGTGCATGTACAATAGTCTTATTCTTTTGGTCTATAACCTGTAGCATTACCCTGAGTCAGGCATTATAAATAACATATATAGTATATAATTAATTATAAGCTATCTGGGTTACGTTACTGTACAGTACTTATATATGCCCATATATATACTGTACATATTTATAATATAATTATAGAGCTATAGATTGACTAATGTTCGTGTTTTTTTTTACTCAATAATTACTCTGATGATGATGCTGATAGATGGCGAGATGCCCATCATGTATCTTACCACGGCTGGTTTATACCGAACTCCAACTATTTCAGCAGCTGTTATTTTACTTAATATTACAAGTGATATTTGGTTAGTAAATATAATTTAAACTCGTGTTGGAAAAATGATCGAAGAGTAGAAAATAGTTTATTACAAAGGCCTACTATAGATATTGCACAAATCCGAAGATTTTTATAAGCCTGTTTGATGATGCCAACTTTAGAGCATGTATTACAATCTAATAGTGCTACTATATGACCAAAAGTATAATTATTAGATCACAATATAATAGCTGTATAATCAGTATATGCTAATAACAATATATAATATATATGATAAAACTTAATAGTATATTAGTTGATTTATGAAAAGATAAAGAGAAGAAGTTGTCTTTACATAATAGTAAACTATCTAATACAATATTGTACAATGTGCACATGAGAACATACATTGTACATACGTTAACGTTACTATGGTAACAATCAATATTCAAGCCGCATAAATGTTTCAAACCCCATATTTTTCCAGGTATTGTTTGTTAGTTCAAAATTATTATAAAAAGAATCACCCTTGTTGACCTACATACTTACCAAGAAATTCCCCTTCCACTTTCCTTTAGAGTTTTTCAATTATACATTTAACTTGTAGTCTAGTAGTATTTTGATCACTACAATAATAAACCATTTTTTTGTATAAAATATTTAATACCATTTGATTCAATTGATGACCAATCTCTTTATACTCACTCATTGATTCAATTGTCCCACTTTAACAGTATGGATATGTGTATTAAATGGCAAAATTAAGCTTAAATAATTCTATATAAATATGCAATAAAGCTTGCCTCCTTATTCTTATCAGAATATTTTGAAACAACACTAGCTTTTAAACGATTCAAGAGCAATTTTTTTTAACACGCTTTTTGGAGAAATTGGTTCTTTCTATCTTTTATAAATATTTTTATTTAAATTTGTGTTTCAAGAACTTTTAAAATGCGAGATAAATTGAAAGATAAAATCATTGACGTCACTATACTAAATATACTACAGACAGATATTTACTACCTGATATTGTAAAAGGGCATACATCCTTATCGCCAGTGTATCACTATTGTATTTTAAATTATACTGCTCACGAATACTACTGAATACCATGGTACATTGTGCTGAGATGTTTTGAGGTGCCACAAGAATGTGTAAACAAAATGTATAACCATACTATATCAACATATTATCTTTACTCTTAAACTGCAATAAAGAAAATACCATATAACTTTAAAATCGGTGAAAGAAAAGAGCTGCTCGCTATGTTATTATGTATGTAATTAGGCTTAGGCCTGTCTAAAGGAAACTACTATTGGAGATTATGGTCGGATTTATGATGGCTTTTCTTGATAATGAGATTGATGAGAAGAAATAGACAAACTTAAACTAATTAGATTAATTAATACAAGAATAGTATAATTCTAGCTCTTTAAAAATAAGGAGGTAGAATTATAATATTACAAAATACATAGATATAAAAGTAAAGGTTGCACGCGATTACAAGGTACTTGGAGGATATTCATACATATTAAACCGTAGACATTCTGTCTTAGAAAAATTACCAAATATGTTTTTCTATAGATTTTTTTTTTTTTCTCTTTAAGTATAATAATTATAGAAATAAGAGTGACAATTTTGGAATCCGACTAAAATAAAGCTATTCAAGAAAATGAGTCTATGCATGATATTATTATTATTTTTTTGTCATTGTAGATAAAGGATTTAGTGGATGAAAGATGTAATAATAATAAAATAATATATTAAACATTTCACTTGAAGTAATTGATTAAAAAATTTGATTATATAAAATAAACCCAGGAATTGACCTCAATTCCATTAATACATAAAAACCCAAAATAAAACAATAATAGAACTAAATAGAACCAAATAGACAGTTCTAGATACTTCTTTTCTATAAAAGGATCATCTAGATTACACTAGACAATAACATATCATTCTAGAATATACCAGAGTAGACTAGTATAATCTTCATAGTTGTTCACCAATCCACTAAGCTTCTAAAGCCAACAGCAGTTGGTGCTCTATGGAGTTTAATTTTAGTGAACTTATAGTAAATCGTTAATCACTGATTTTGCTTAAAAATATTCCAAATATAAAAAGAGCAATCTATTTTGATGTCCCAATTAGTTCAAGGATAGTGGACAACACACCAATCAGCGATTGCTTATAATTAAATGCTTAGACCGATAAATTTACAAATTTGGAAATGTTTTTGGGAGATCTTAGCTACTTAAGAAATAAATTCTATTACTAATTTTAGTCTAAATAATCTAAATAGTCTTAGCGAATTGCAGCCATCTCCTTATTATCATTTAATTTTTTTCCCGATTTTATGGAGTCGATCCAGAACAATCAGACTATTATTAGATTATAATTTACAAAACTCAAAAAAAAAACTTCTTGATGACTCCATTTAACAAATAATGCAATTCCAGTTTGAAAAACCATAGACAGAAAATTCAAAAAATAGTCAACTCATAAAAAAAAAAATTGAATCCTTTTTGTGAAATGTAAAAAAAATATCTGGGGTGTTTTTTTTTTGTACGGGGGTGCAAAAGGTGAGGAATATGCACCATCCCCTGTAAATGTTTCACCGCCACTCTTTTTTATTTTTTTTCCTTCACATCTACAGTGTAACCCACAAATTATTTATTATTCATACACCTGAAATAAAGACATTTTTTATTCAAAAACAACCAGTCAGCATCGGGCAAAAGCCAAAATTACAAATGTACAAAATTGAAGAATTACCACTTAAAAAATCCGACCTGTTTACGTAATTCTTCATTTTTGTACATTTACAATTTTGGCTTTTGCCTGATGCTCACTGGAATTAATTGAAATAATTAATGTGCTACCCCAGGCATTTTATTATCCAAGGGGTTCATCTAATAGTAATTGTTGATAGTAATTTATTATTATTAATAATGAAAGTAGGGTGACTGTAAACGGGGCATTTTTGTCTATTTATAGATGATAAACTAGAACTATTTTACATATATTAGAATCTTCACTATGACAAGCAAGTAGTGCCTTTTTTAACTATATGAATTTTTTGTAATATTTTTTTTCTCTTATAAAATTTTTATATTTTTATGTACACTGTACTACTTATAAAATAAATGATTTAATGAATGAATGAATGAGACATTTTTTTTTTTTTTTTAAACATTATAATAAAGACTTTAAATAATTGTATTTAGATACTGTTCCTAATATTATAAATTTACAGTGCATGGTAGTAAGATCTAGAGAACGCTTAAATTTTCATCGAGAAAAGCTACCAATACAAAAAAAAAGAAAAATATTATAGTATTAGTATGATCGACTATTATAAAATTCTTAAAATCTCACATGCTAATTTTATCAATAAAAACAATCTGGGAGTTTTTTTTTTTTTTTTTTTTTTTTCAATTGGGATATTCTAAAAAAATAATGATTTATTTTTTTTTCTTTCTTTTCATTACAACTTTTTAATCATTTTTTTTTTTTCTTTCTTTTCATTACAACCTTTAATCAATTTTCTCTCTTTTATCAACACTTGGGATCAAAGTTTTTATTTCTTTTCATTATAACTTTAATTAGTTTTTCTATTTCTTTTCATTAAAACTTCTTAACAATCACAAACAAAATGTTACCACATAAACAAGCGCCATTTTTTACTAATCAACAAGTAAAAAATAATTACATCTCCAACAACACCAGCATCAAAACAACTATCAATAAATCTCAAGAAAGTTCATCTACTAATAAAAGAAAAAGAGATGACGATAATGAAGCAGGAGAAATTGTACCTATTGGAAAAACCATTGCATTCAAGAATGGTATAACATTATTAAACCAAGTTTATTCATTCAAAGAAATTGCTTCATTCAATAAAGATTTAGATATTGAAAATTTTATTGATAAAGATTTATCACCTCAACAATATTTTAAAAAATCAATCAAATTATTAAATGTATTAAAAGAAGAACATATCAATAATGAAATTTGGGCTTCTGAAGAAAGGGTCGACAAGATTACATTTGAACGAACTAATGATATCATCTCAATCAAACTAAAAAATATGAGAGGGTATGCAAGAAAGTTTCAACGTAATAATTATAATAATGAAACTATACCAATTTTTGGTAAACATCGAACAGTTAAACAAGATGGTAGTCCAGTAGACAAGGTTCGAGTTGAACCAATTGCAACACCAATTCAAGATATCATTAAAAATTTTTTAGTGGATGCATCTAAATTACCAACAAGAAATTTAGATGACTACCAATTATCCTTAGGTGATATGGGTATCACTCAAAATGATTATTCAAGATACCAAATCTCTTTAGCAAGCGCTACATTAGAACCATTTGTTAAATTAAATTTCCCAAATCAATATAAAGGATCAAAAATTAAATATGATTATAAAATAATGCCAGTTAATGGTGATATTTTTTCATCTTATTCTGGCAGATTAAAACCAATTCCTCCATTAAATGGTGAAAGACCAGCTGTTGCATTGGTATTTGATCCACCAACTGTTACTAACCCTTCATCTGCTACTAATACTAATACTAATACTAATACTAATACTAATACTAATACTAATACTAATACTAATACTAATACTAATACTAATACTAATACTAATACTAATACTAATACTAATACTAATACTAATACTAATACTAATACTAATACTAATACTAATACTAATACTAATACTAATACTAATACTAATACTAATACTAATACTAAT
>JAJLUL010000187.1:0-38564 GCA_030564325.1 Blastobotrys capitulatus | reverse complement strand
GTATTTGTAACTGTTAACAATAATAATTAATGTTCTTTTAAGTATAATATCATCAGGCCACTTCATACAATTGAATTATTATTCATGTTGAAATTAGTTGGCTGGTTGATTAATTATTATTTAACCGTTACAGTGAGAGATTCTGATGTTTCACAATTATTATTCTTATCACTTGTGATTACATAATTACGCGTGACTTTTTAAATTAGAATCTGAAACCTTTAGTTGGTTTAATTGCGAAATATGCCAGAATCGTTACACAGTGGTAGGTACAATTGTATGTACTTTAATGCATCTTTTGCGACATGAGCCGCATCATCTACAACAAATACGTTGGGAGTTTTAGGTTATAAAGCAGGGCGATAGATGATGATACTACAAGCTTGAACTACTAGTTGTACCAGGTAGTTAAAGATTACAACTATCTAAGCGCGGGGGGAAGCAGAAGCCCAGATCCTCCCATTTAGAAATAAATTTAAAATATCTTTTATCAACAAACAATCATCTCTAGCAAACAACTTATTACACCAAACCCACAACATCAATAAATTTACTAAACAACATCAATAATGAAAGATTTTGATCCAAAATCAGGTCTTATGCTTGAAGAAAGACTACTTCGAGTACCACATGAAACAATGAGAAGAAATTTTAAAGAAGCTCAAAAGCATATTGAAAAAGAAAACAAATATTTACAAGAAGCAACAAAGGATCCAAAACTATTAGATTCTAATCAAGCAACTGATAAAATTAATGAAATGATTACAAGAGTTAAAGGATTAAAAAGAAAAATCGATAATCTAACAACAGAACAAAATCAAACTATTAGTGATACAAAAGTTAGAATAGATTATTTATCAAATTTATGGAATATAAAAAATTTTGATGATCCCAATTATGCAGATTGGACAAATAAAAGATTACAAATGTTATTAGCAGATTATTTTCTAAGAACTGGTTATACAAATACTGCATTACAATATATTGAAGAAAAAAAATTAAATCAATTTGTTGATGTATCAATATTAATGGAAGCAATTACAATAGAAAAAAGTTTATCAATAGATCATAATGTTGATAAATGTATGACATGGTGTAAAGATAATGCATCACATTTGAAAAAAGTTCGAAGTTCATTAGATTTTGAAATCAAAATGCAAAGATGTATTGAATTAGTTAAAGAAGATAAAAAACCTGAAGCAGTGGCTCAAATGAGAACATTTTCATTAAAAAATGCTGATACTCAAATGAATAAAATTGAAAAGTTTAGTGGATTATTGGCTCATTCTGTTAATACTAAAGTTGAACCTTATCAAAGTTTATTTTCAGATAAAAGATGGGATGATTTATCAAAATTATTTAAAGAAACTTTTTATGAGATGCATGGATTACCTATGGAAGCATCATTAATTAATTTATTAACTATTGGTATGAGTGCACTAAAAACCTATCAATGTCGAAAATCTTTAGATGATCCAATGGAAACTAAATTATCAAAAAGTCATATGTGTCCAATTTGTTCTAAAGAATTGAATCGATTAAGTAAAGATTTACCTTATGCTTTACATACTACTTGTCATGTTGATCCTGATCCAATTATGTTACCAAATGGGTTAATTATTGGTAAAGATAAATTGGAAGCTTTTTCAAGAAAAAATGGTGTTAAAGAAGGATTTTATTGTGATCCAAGTACTTTAGAAATTGTTGAAGAAGATGATTGTCAGTATGTATATCCAACATAGAGTGTTTTTTTTTTTATAATTTTGTATGCTCTTTTTTTTTTCCTGCCGCATTTTCTGCGGCGCACTTTTTTCATTTTAATTTATTATTTTTTTTTCTTTTCATCATCTTGAGTTCTTTCAACAAATGTATAAATCCTTGCTGGTCTACTACTTTGTTCTTTTGATGTTTTACCTTCTCTACTTGTTAATTTATGAGAATAACCTGGATAAGTTTCCCAATGGAATGCATCAGACCTACTTACCATTAAATTTTGATCTTTTGCTAATTTTTTAACATTCCATGATAAATAAGGTTCACCTTCAAAAATCGTTAATACAATTTTACCATTATTTTTCAAATTTTCTAATGAACTTTTAAAATAATTCAATACTAATTTTTGGTGTTGTAAAATATTTCTATTTTGATCTTTAACTGAATTACCAATATGAGGAAAATTAAATATAATAACATCAAATAATTCATTCTTTAAAATCTTGGTATTATTAATACAAGTTGCATCAACATTGAATAATAATCGTTCACAATTTTCATTTTCTTTCAAAAAGTTTAAATTATCTTGACCAGTTGAAGGATATTTATTTAGAACATCTTGTTCACTATCATATGCTGTTGCAACAACATTGACACATAAATCATTTTCACAAATTGATTTTGCAAAAGAAAAATCACCTTCACCTATTAGTAATAATCGATCATTTTGTTCAAATGGAGGTTTTGGAATCACTTTTTTATTAGTTTGTCTCTTTAATTTTTTATTTTTTTCAATTTCTTGACGTCTTTTTTCAGCATCAAATTTTGATTTAGCAAGGGTTTTATTCTGTTTGGCCCTTATTAATGCTGAATTTAATTTCCCCATTATTATTATTAATACCCCTACTTTAATTGGACAATATATAACCTTATTCTACTTTTATAATAGAAAAATAAAGAGAAAGAAAAAGTGGTTCAATAAGTGGTTAAAGATTGACAAAAAATGGTCAGATTTTTTTTTCATAAAAAAGAAAAAAAATTTGATCAAAAAGATCTTAAAAGTGCTTAAAAGATCTACAGCTAAGTAAAATAGGAGTTTAACGGAGTTAAAAAACTTAAGCTGGTAGAGAAATAAAAACCACGCGATTTTTTGTCTACAATTGGGAAGAAACAGAAGAGAGTTGAATAACTATGGGACAATTTTTTTTTTTTTTTTTATAATGAGACAATTTTAAAGTTCTGACAGCAAAACTATTCTAGCCTAATTCTTCGAGAAAGGAAAGAACATAAAAGGACCCTAAAAGTACTCTATTTTTTACAGATTTGAAATATCATACCAATTTTTTAATGAATTTCACATCTGTAAGTACTTATTAAATCATAAAAGAAAGAGAAAAAAGTTAACATAAAATGGAGAAACCAGCTGATACCACCGTTGGTGGTGATCCAACCATGAGATCAAAAATGGAAGAATTAATTAGAAGAAAACAAAAAGAAATTGTTGCTGCAATGGAAAAAATTGATGGAGGTAAATTTTTCATGGATGAATGGCAACGACCAAATAATGGAGGTTTAGGTATTTCAGCAGTTATTCAAGATGGTAAAGTTATTGAAAAAGGTGGTGCAAATATTTCAATTGTTCAAGGTACTATCCCACCAGCTGGTGTCAAAAAAATGAGAGAAGATCATTCATCTTTAAGAGCTGTTGATGCTGATGGTAATGTTCCATTTTGGGTTTGTGGATTATCAATGATTATGCATCCAAGAAATCCAATGGCACCAACTGTTCATTTAAATTATCGATATTTTGAAACTCAAAATGAAGATGGTACTCCACAAGCTTGGTGGTTTGGTGGTGGTGCTGATTTAACTCCACATTATTTATTTGAAGAAGATGCTGTTTTATTTCATCAAGATTTAAAAGATGCTTGTGATAAACATGATACTGAATTATTTCCAAAATTAAAGAAATGGTGTGATAAATATTTTTATAATAAACATAGAGAAGAAGAACGAGGTATTGGAGGTATCTTTTATGATGATATGGCTGATCGAGATCCAAATATTTTGTATAAATTAGCAGAAGATTGTTTTGATGCATTTTTACATTCTTATCCAATTATTTTGGAAAGAAGAAAAGATATGCCTTTCACTGAAAAACAAAAAGAATGGCAATTATTAAGAAGAGGTCGATATGTTGAATATAATTTAATTCATGATCGTGGTACTGCTTTTGGTTTACATACTCCAGGTGCAAGAATTGAATCTATTTTGGTTAGTTTACCTTTACATGCTTCTTGGAGATATTGTCATGAACCTGATGAAGGTAGTGAAGAAGCTAAATTAGTTGAAGTTTTGAAAAATCCAAGAGAATGGGTTTAAAGATTTTTAATTAATTTGTATATATTATTATTATTATTATTATTATTATTATTTATAATTCAAATGCTATTTTACATAATTCAATATTAACTTTATAAGTTAACATTACATTTCTATCATTATTTTCATAAACATCATAAAATTCGTTAATATCACATACTTCAATACAATCACCATAATAATCTAAATCTAATCTTTCACACCTTAACCAAAATTGTTTCAAATTTGGAACACGACTTAAAATTTCAATAATGACTTCTTCAACTTGCTCTGCTTCTGACATTATTGTTACTCCTAATGTTTCAACCGATGTTAATTTAACATCTGGTGGATTAAATGATGAATCAAATACATCAGGTTCACCTTCAATTACTAAATCATTAATTGAATTGTTTTTTATAATATTTCTTAAAATCATATTCCATATTTTTCCTGTTCCTTGTGATTGTCCAACATGTAATTTTTTTAATAATGGATTATTATTTATAACTGGTGCTAATACCAAAACATTATCTAAATCTCCAACATATAATTCTTTTAACTTTCCTAATTGTAATCTTCTAAACATTGCTCCATATGGTGTTGTAATATAAAATTTTTGTAAATTTGGTAATGAAATTGCTGCAACTGATCTTGGAGTCATATTTGCTGGATTTTCATCACCATCATCTAAACTTAATTCTTGTAAACTTGTTAAATTTTCAAGCCATTGCCAATTTTCAAATTGATGTGGTGCATGAATTCTTAATTTTTTTAAATTATTATGATTTTTGGATAAAAATTTTAATAAATATTCATCAGTTAATCTTTCAATACTATTGCTTCTTATACTATCTTTTCTAACCCAATTTTTCTTCCTACAAACTAATTCAACATGTTCAATATTTGCTGGTAAAACTGGCATATTTTTTTTAAAAAATCTTTGAACTGATGCCCAACAAGTTTTGGTACTTAATTCTAATATTAATATTTTTAAATTTGTTGAATTTATTAAATCAATTGATATATATTGTGATGATAAATCTTGTAAATTTAAATGTAAATCCATTGTAGTTGGTATTTTGTTTACTAATTCTTTAATTGCAACATCTGTAAAAGTTTCTCTACCTCTTAATACAACATCCATTATTTGACATTGATGTAAATATTTTGGTAAAAATTTAAATAAAAATGTATCAACAAATACATATGGTGTTGGATTTTTATTATCAAATACTTCATATCTTTCCATAATCTCTGCTGGTGTTAATTCATCTAATAAAGAATGTACATATCCTGCATCTTCAACATTAATTGGAGTTCTTGGTACCATAAATAATGTAAATCTTTTTATACTTGGTAATGCTATTTCCATTAATAAATCATTATTATTTGATAATAACATTGAAACTAAATCACCTAATCTATGATAATCTATTCTAATTAAAAACTTTTTCTCTTCATATTCTTTTGTTAATGCTAATGGATATTTTGATAAACTATTTTCTAAACTTGTTGCTGGTGATGATAAAAATTCATCTGGTGTATTAATTCTATTTGTAAAATATATTTCATCTGGCCATTCATAATAGTTATGTTTGGTTGAACCTGTTAATGTTAGTACATCTTTAATATCTAAATGAACCCATTGCCATAATATTGGGGTTAATCTTGTATATGCTTCTTTATTTGCCATCCTAATTGTTAAGAAAGTATCCAAGTCAACATTACCATATTGACTAATTAATATTAATAAATCAACTGAATAATTTAATTGTTCATTTTGATGATTGTTTAGATATTTTTCATATTTATTTGAATTTTTTCTTTTAATTGATGGTGATGATTTTATCGATGAAGATGATTTTATTGCTCCTGTTGTTGTAGTAGTAGTTGTTGTAGTGTTTGGTGCTTCCATTGGTGAATGTCCTTTTGTTATAACTGGTAACTGTCTTACAGGTGGAGGATCGAATTTTTTAAAACTAACTGATCGTTTATGTTTATGTTTAGTTTTCTCATGTTGATTATTCTGTGATAATTGTGTTGTTTTGTTATTGTTATTATTGTGATGGTTAGTATTAGTTTGTTTATTTGGTTCGTTAGTATTATTATTGCTAGGAGTTGATAAGCAATTTCCCATTGCTTCGTTTATTTATATTCAAAATGATTAATGTTAGTCTTTTGTAAAAAATTAGTTAGAAAAAAAAAAGAGATATAATAATGGTATTAAATGTGGATGTCAAGAACAAGAGAGATGGATGGATTTTTTTTTTTTTTTTTGGTGTGTCTCCTTATTTTTTCTTCTATTTTTTGTGTATTTATGAATTTTTTTTTTATTTGGTGTTTTGTGTTTCAGAAGATATAACGGTTTTTTGGTAACGTTACCAATCAAAAAAATATTTTCAAAAAAAATCAAATCTCGATCGATTGTGTTAAAAGTAAATAAATCATAAAAAAATGGGGCGCTCTCGCTGTAAATATAATTGTTAAGACAGCTTGAATAGCCTGATATTATGGGATTTTTTTTTCTATCTTTGTTTGTTGATCTTTTTTTTGGAAATTTTTCAGGAGGTTTCTACAGTGATATTTGATTAATTTATAACCATAGAAGAAAAAAAAGAAAATCAGAAACAAAATATTCTTTTTTATTATAGCTAATAGTAGAGTCTATTAAATATTATATAATCAGATAGTCATGAAGTTTCAATCATGAATGTATTCAACGCGAAACGAATCTGTTAGATTATAGAATCATCTACACCTGGAGTACGTATCGATTAGAGGGTTCTTATTTTTTTTTTTTTTAAGTTTTGTGGGAAAAAGCTCAGAAAGTAGGGCAAAAAAGCTTAGTTAAATTCACTTATAAAACATTGAGGGGTCAATCTAGGGACCAAAAAATTTTATATAATACAGATGGTTCCTTGCCAATTTCAACAAAAATTTGCTTGAATATAATAGAGAGATCATAATTAAATCAAAGATTTCAGGTGAAAGCTCTAAGAGTAGTTCCAATGGTACACTGTATAATAATAGAATTTAAGGTTTGTTTGAAGAAAAGCTTTGATTCTTGAAAAAAAAAAAATTGACCTGATTTCTGTCATCAAAAACCTTTATTTTTTCGAACTATGATCCAAAGCTTTGGTAGTCAAGGTAACAAATTTTATTAGCCAAAATGCGCGTAGAATTTTTATTAATTAAAAAAGAATTTTAATCCATACTTAGAGCTTGACGGCGAACTGAATTCAAATTATACCAAAAAATGGCATTGGTAGTAATGTTATCAGTATGCAAGAATCTTTAAATTTCGGCAATAGCGATACATGTACAACCAGAATCAATTGAGATGGTACCGTAAATTCAATACTTGTATTTGACATATTTATATATAAATCTGGTTAAAGCATTGAATTAATTGAAAAGTTACCCACTCTGCATAGAAGAAATTTGTGAAAAACAAATTTACAAAAATTAAGGGGGTTTAACTAAATAATAATATCTAGATTTTGGTAAAAATCTAGCTAGGATTATTTTAAAACGTAAAATTTAATGATTGAACTATATATACGATAGCTATTCAAACCATTCATAACCATTTGTCTAGTTTCTATTTCGGGAGTTGATAATAATGAGGCAATAGCTTAGCGTGTCCGGATTGAGCTAAGAGATGTCAAAGTCTGAGAAATAGGGATTAGACATTGTAATGATCTCAATCCTGATAGCCTTAGATCCTGTGCGATCGTAGCTTTATGGATTTTGAATACATGTATTTAAAGTTGCCGCGTATTGTATGTGTGGGGTTAAATTTAAATTGACTTTTGATTGATAGTCTTTACTTGATAATCAAAAAACTCTACCCTACTACTACTACTTGCTAAAATGATCAGCCCATTGCAATTAATGTATTAAAATATATGTGGTGCAAGCACTTAATACGTATTTTACTTGATCATGCAATGTAGCTCTAAGATTTAAAATGAGCAAAGTGGTTTGTTTGTTGATTTATTTGTTTACATCAATTGTATATACTGTATATTGTAGTCATTGGGTTATTTGACTTTTCGGGTACTTATCATAATCAATGAATAATAATTTTTATAATATGTCCTGTAATATCCAATCTGGAAGATTTATGACACCACTATTTTTTGTCAGAATCATTTGTCTCAAAAAAAAAAAAATAGGTTTTGAATTTGTTTTTGGTTATCCGAGCCTTAAATTAATTAATTAACATTTAATTAATATGATGTATAAACTATAATTTATAAAGCTTGTGTATACAGTATTAATGCTAACTACTCTAGAGCTATAGATTATAATAAGCTTATACATGTCTTTCTTTCTCTTACTTATATATACATTGAATTTATGACATGAATAATAATAATTTTATCCGATATTAGTCTTATAATTAGCCTATTATGATACTTCATACAGTCATTTAATTGTTTTTTCAATATTTACAGTCCAATACAGTAATATAAATGTATGTATAGATTCCACAATTGTATCTCCATGGATAGAGAAGATTTATATATTTACGACCTAATGAGGGTTATAAATATATATATATATATATGTGCTAATAGTATACTTAATTCTCAAGGCACCCGGATTCAAGTCGATGTGATGGTTTTAAGATTTTTCAGAGATATAAATGGCCAGTCTACAACAACAAAAAATTTTGACCTGGTATTTACAGCTAGTACCTGCAGTTTGAATACATTTCTGATCTATATATCAGGTAGATAGACCTACTCTAATTTATAATATAACTCAGACAGTTAAATTGCCAATGAATGATGATAGGTCCTCACTGGTATACACAATTGGAAATTTATAAATCTCCCAGTACCTGGTAGTATATATCCATGCATGGGGTGGCTGAAAACCCTTGTCAGTGAGCTTTAAGTTCCTTTACACTGGTTCTTGTCCATCATACCGAAGTTTGAATTAAGTTACAATAAAATCGCGATCGATGATCATGCCATCTTCAAGGACACAGCCGCTCCTGATATTAGGAAAAAAAGCTTGAACCATTAAAATTTACAGTATACATTATAGGCATTTTATTTTGGGTTTTCAACTTGGTATGTATACATGATCCATATACAAATTTATAAGTTGTATGACTCCAAGACTGCCTAGGTATACACGCGTGGTAAGCTTGATAATAAAATAAATATTCAATTGTACATCACATCTAATGTATCAGTTATGATATACAGTTACTAAGTTACGCGTAATAGCGGTTCAATATGATTGATAGATCTGTACCTACCGTAATTAGTTAAAAAGGTGAATAAAATCCACCAGTCATTTGTAAATGCCAGTCGAAAACGATAAGTCATTAGGTATCTGTATTTGGACAGCGTTTTGCAAAGTGCTAGCTAATTTATGGCATTCTTGTTGTTCAAGCCATGTAATATTTATTAGCGCTAATCATTGAAGGTTATTAATTGTTTACGATAGTTAAATTTGAGTTATAAAATTACCATCATGATAAAGCATATACTGTATATATACAGTATACACATAAAGCCAGGGCATCAATACTTCTTCCATATGTAAATCAACAGATTCATAAATCTTATTCTGCAAATACATTGTACAAGCTTTACAGCCCATATGTTCGCTTTATGATTTTATGTTATATGTTCACTTTAACTTTTGACTTACTGTATATTCAAACATTATGTTTCAATATTCGAGTGATCAGCTTCAACCAAGAATGTGTTTATACCGTCTCTCAAAACCCATGTGGTATTATGCTTATATCATGATGAGGTAAGCTTTAAAACCTCCCGGATTGTTCCATTAAATTAGACGACTCAAAGATCATCGTTTTGAGATATCGATCGATCGGGTTCAAAAAGTTAATCGCGACAAGGGTTCCTCCATGACCAATTAATATACTGTAATATTATGTATCAACCATTCGTCAGAGCCTTGATCCTAATTAAAATTACCAATAAGTATCAATAATAATATTATTTTATTTTTCAGATATATTGGGCAATGGTTACAACTTTAACTGCTTATGATACATGTTGTATGTACAAAATTGTAAAATTTTGTATACAATATTTTTTATGAGTGTATATGATGGCTATCTTGAAACCCCAGTGACCTTATCTTACCGAAGTACAATTGTATAACATTTTCATATATGTTGTGACTTGAAAAGTACCCCGATAAAACGTACAGGTACCTTGTACATACTCTGCTGTCCTTTCCAGTCCAGCCCTTCTAATTGATATGAGACAAATGCTAAACATGAGTCGACTCGTATATTATTAAAGAATGTTTAGAATTTGAAATGTTTGAAAGTTTTAGCAAAATTGGCTCTTTAGAATCGTAACACAAGAAAATTCGAACGGATCTCTAAAATATATATGCAGTATATATACGTTTTTGGCTGTAAACAAGATGAGCCACCAATCAATATAACAGAACGATATATAGTATACTTATCATTTATAGTAGTAGGCTACAAATTCGTTTAACCACTATTGAATTAAAAGGTAAAAGTTAACAAGGGATTAAAACTTTTAACAAGTTTTTAGAAGATATAAACGGTAGATCATCAACTTTTACTACCAGGTAGTGATCATCATTTCAAGAAAGAAGCTAATCATGATTAGATTAGGAAATTTTAAAAGCTTGAATGATTGTAGAATTCTGTCAAAATTAATTAAATTTCCTAAAGAGAGATAGGCTATATTTATAATGGTTTTTGTTATCTTCTAATTCATGTTGAAGGGTTATAGTATTAGAAAGGACCAATCGATCGAACTGTTCGAATGAAACTACGTAATGCAAATTCGGTTTGCAATGTAGCGGAATATTGTTATGAATAATTATATTGGAAAGAGATATTTTAAATTGTAAATATTTCGCGCATCAACGGGTTTTAAAATAAAAATAAAAAAAACTAAAACAGGAGTATAAAAACAGGGGTAGTCAATCGCTTGCGTGCGGCTCAGTGTTTTAGAGTGCATTTTTTTTTTGCATCAGCAAGTTGAGAATTGGTAAACTTTAATTTTTCTCCTTCAACCTCTAATATAAGTTTCTGGTATTAATCTTAGATTAGCTAAATCAACTCAAATATCTAGTTTTTTATAACCTGATAAAACTAATTTCTATCGAATAAATACATTTTTTCATTTTTTTTTTTTTTTTATTACTTTCTTGCGACTGAAAATTCCAATAAAGCCACCTTCACCAGAAAGATGCCTATTCTACCAGTAACTGAAAAAAATAATCAATATGATGAGAATCAAAGATTTAATCCATATTTTGTACCTGGAATCTCTGATCAATATGTTAAACCAAAAGTCACTCCAAACAATACAACTCAACCATTAACATATATTACATTAAATAAATCAAATGAACAAACAAGTTGGTTCAAAAACTTATTTTCTAATAAAAAAAAGGAACCTATTAATAACAATATTAATAAAAATATTATTGAAATTAAATCAAAAAAACACAAATCCAAAAAAATTTATTCACCAAATGGGGAATTACTTAATACAAAGACTAATAAACTTGGTCTAGCATGTTTCATTATTGGAGTATTTGTATTTATTGCAATTTTAACAATGATTGCTGTTGGTATTAGATATACTGTTATGAAAAATCAAATCAAACCACCAACAAAAACTTGTGTATCACATCCAAAAACATTAAAAGAATTAGATGAATGTGTTGCTGCTGGATTATTAAATCCAGATGGTAAAAAAATTGATAATGAACCAAATCCAATTCAATTTTCTGGATGGGATTCAAATGGTGATCAAGCAACTGTCAATAAAAATAAACAGATGTATGATAGTATTGGAGTTGATTCTAAATTTGATTCTATTGGGGACATTGGTGCTAATAATATTTTAGGTGAAGATTCTCAACCTAGTTTTCAAATTGATGAAAGTAAAGTAGAAGTACCATCAAATAAAATTAATGACGGCAAGTTGAATAAAATTGCCCATGGTTTTGTTAAACTTGAAAACCAAGTTGGCGGAGTTGATTCATTAGGTCCTTTAGAGCCAGATGATCCAAGCAAGCATGCTAATTATGATGAAGAAACAAATGAACTTGTTATATAATAGGTAGAATTATTTTAATAGATTAATGAAATTCTATATAGATTTGAAGTGATTGATTCATAAGCTTAGTTTGTAGAATTATCCTGGAAACCTTGCTTTATAGATAGAACATTAATCAGTTCAGTTAATGCATGAATAGCAATTATAATATAATAATATAATCTAGAGTTAAAATTGATCTTGAGGCTATGATACTTTTTTCAAGCATGCATCTATCTCCCTTGTAATATATATATATATATATTTCGGGTTGTATTAAGAAGTTATGCAATAACCTGGGTCGACCGTTGATCATAAAAAATAGACATAAATTCTAGAGCTATATATATATTTAAATTATAAAAAAATTACTTAAATATGAAGTTTATACCTATTATATAGCAGAAATGTCACGTATACAGTATGCATTGACTTAAAAAAGGCAATGTAAAACTTATATATTAATGAATATACATGTATATACAGCACAATTTTTTGACTTTAATGAATAATATTCGAAGCCAAAATTAATTCACATACAGCCAATAGTATACTTAAAAATTCTCATATTTTTTTAGAGCAGTTAAAACATTACTTAAATTATAATAATAGATAAACAATAATAGATAATAATTTTGATATAAATTGTCTCAGAATTTTGTTTTTTACAAAGTTGAATTATAACCTCAAAACTAACCTTTTCTGATCAATTTTTTTTATTGATAAACAGAATGATAATAAAAGAATATCCTATTACCCTTAATACTATTTTAATAATCAAATAAATCAATAAAATAGGCAAAAAACGTTTTTGAGCCGCACGACGTGCGGCGCTCATTTTCATTATACCTTCAAGCGTGTTTCCCAAGATTTTGGCTGTAATGGCACAACTTCTAGTGGAATCGGTGTACCTTTAAGTACTGTTTGATTCTTCTATGCAGGCCAGGGGTTCAACTCCTGGCAGCAACGAAGCTGTCCGTTGTCGAATCTCTGGGTTGGCGTATGAAGCCGGTAGGGTAACCACCGTGCATTTGCGCCTTCAGTTGTGAGGGAACCGCTTGAGTGGAGCAATCCAGCAGAGCACTCTCCGCCTAGAGCATGGCGACCGGATCGCAGCGCGTTGTATCTTGTATAGTGAGGATTCGTGTACCTATACTGAAGACTACTTTTTTTTTTTACATTATATGAATTTTTATTATCTTCAAATGATCTATTTAATGTACAGATTTTTTATAATAACATTTACGTACACCTCTCCAAATATCTTCAACATCATCTCTTTTTGGTAATATATCATTAAAACAAACTTGTAATTTATTTTCACCAACAACAACAATTACCATAATAAATTTAATTTCAAATCCAATAAATGCTTCTTGAATTAATACATCTAATATACAATTTTTTGGTATAAAACGAGTTTTTTTACCAAAATACCAATTCCCTGAACTTGATATTTGTATACCTAAATCTTGCATTGCTAATAAACTTTCTTCTTTATATGGTCTTCTCATTAATATAACAATTGTAATAATCCATAATATACCAATATAATAATATGTATATTCTGGTTTTGTAAGTTTAGTTAATTCATTTTCATAATAAATATTTTGTTGTTGTTGTTTATGTGTCCAAAAAATTATAACTAAACTTAATAAACTGAAAAATGTAAAAACTATTTTTAATGCAATTAATAATGTATCTTTAGCAAGATCTATAAATGATGGTTTAACTGGTTTGTTCTGTATAATATATTCTACTAATTCTGGTGATTGTGAGCGCTTTATTACGCTATATCCTTTCTCCATTGTAGTGTTTTTTATTTGTAAACTATTTTTCTTTTATGATGTGTTGAAAAAATTGAACATTTTTTTTTGTCTTTGAAAGAAAACAAAAAGTCGTGATTTCTGATCGGGACCGATTTAGATTATTATCATCATACACACGCTTAAACACGCGGTAGTTTGTCTCATAGGCGGTTAAGGAGGGTGAAAAAAAAAAAAAATCACGAAACCAAAATTTTTTTTCTACAGACCTAAATAAACAGAATATATATTATTGTTTATCTCCACAATATTTCTTGTGTTTGTTGTACATTAGCGCATCTAATGGATTAATTCCAAAAAACTAAGTGAATTATAATGGGTAAAACTGATTTTACTAATAGATATGCAGGGAAAATTTATGAAATTCCTGAAATAAAAGTTGATAATTTTCAAGCTAAAAATGATTTTGATGTATTTTTTTTAAGTCATTCACATACTGATCATTGTGAAGGATTAGAACAAACAAATTTTGATGGTCCCGTTTATGCAACAAAAGAAACACAATGTATTATTCAAAATACTGAAATATGGCCAGATTGTGAAAAGTATGAAAATAAATATTCAACAAATAATCTTAAGGGACCTAGTGGTAATCCATTAAAATATCCAAGTTCAATTAAACCAAATTTTTGGAAGATTTTACCAATTAATAAAAGAACAAGAGTTGAAGAATATAAACATGATGAATTATATGTTACAGCAATTGATGCAAATCATTGTCCTGGTGCAGTTATGTTTTTATTTGAATTAGATGGTGATAATCCTAAAAAAGTTTTATATACTGGTGATATTAGAGCAGAAAAATGGTATATTGAACAATTGAAAAGAAATCCAATTTTATATAAATATATTTATCATTTTAATAATCAAGATAATATAATTGATTGTATTTATGGTGATACGAATTTTGCAAATAAAATGTCAGTTGATGAAGTAACTGAACGATATGATTATAATCATCGTCATGTTATTCATGAAGATAATTTTGAAGGAGTTAATAAATTAATATCAATTTTGGATAAATGTCCTGATGATGCAATTTTTTTTTCAAATATTTTAAGTACAGGATATGAAAGAGTATTTTGTCAATTAGCAGCATTTCTTGAAAATAAATTTGGATCAGTTAAAATTCATATTGGTAAAACATTTTATAATATTTATAAACAATTATCAAAAATTTCAACTGGTAATATAAATTATGCACAAGAATTAATTAAATATATGACTGATGATCCAAAACAAGCTAAAATTCATTTTTGTGTGAAAAAAGATGGTTGTGAAATGTATAAAGATTCAAGAGTTTTATATATTAAACCAAAAACTTCAATGAGTAATGGGGATATTTTAAGATTTAATAATTTAAAAGGAACTGAAGAAATTGAAAATCAATTTGGAATTGAAAAAGTTGCATGTACTTATAAATTTGATAATAATGATGATTTACATCAAGGAGATTTTAATAATGAATTACCATATGTTATGACAAAAGGTGGTAGGAAATTTATAAAAATGAAAAATTTAAATAGAGAAAATGAAGAAGATGAAGAAAAAAAAATTGAAATGGATGAATTTTTATATATTCCAAGAATTATTTATTATAGATTTGCAAGACATTCTTGTTATAAAGAACTTTATGATTTAATTAAATTATTTCGACCAAAAGATGTTTATCCAATTTGGTATACTGATGATATTTTTAGAAATCATGGATTTTCAATGGAAAGATATTTTGGATCAATATGTAGAAATGATTCTCAATTTAGATTTGATAATGAAATGAAAAAGAAACATGTTGGTCATTTTCAAAATTTTTGTCATTTAATTGTTGAAAATGATTATTCACCAAGTTTACATTCACAAATTGAAAAATGTTATCAAATTGAAAAATTAAAAAAGATTAGAGGTGAACCAAATGTTTTGGATGATTTGAAAAAGGCAAGTCATTATACAAATATTACAACTTATGATTCTTCTCAAGAAACTATTAATACTGATGATCATCTTTTTTCAGAAATTGTAGAAAGAAGAAAAAGAGAGAGATATTTGAAGCAATTGAAACAAAAACAACAACATGAACATGAACATGAACATCAACAAGAAAATTTACAACCAAATAAAAGGTCAAATGACAATATATCAACATCACCTCGTAAGAAAAAAACTAGTACAAATAATTCTCCAACATCTTCACCACCAACAAGGGCAACCAAAAATTCTTCAACATCATCATCTGTTGTACTTTTAGAAATTTCCTCAAATATTAGGAGTTTTAATCACAATGAACCATCATCAAGTTATACTACAATTACTACAGATTCAGACGATGATTCAAATAAAAAAAAATAAAAAATAAATAATAATAAAAAATTAATAAAAATAAATAAACCTATAACTCTCCAAGAATGATTTCTTCTTCTTCTTCTTCATCAAAATCATCATCTATATCATGATCAGTTTTTCTTCTTTTTGGTGCATTTTCAAAGAAATCTCGTTCAACTTTTTGTGCAGCTACTGCATCTTCTAATTTTGCTAATGCTTTTGCATTTTCTGAATCTTTAAAACTTTGTTCATGTTTATCTCGAATTGCTTGTAATTCATCTTCAATATGTTCAACAGTATATAATTCAGTATTTGAAGCTAATGAATATTCTTCCAAATCAACAGGTAATTTTCTCATAATTGCCAAATGAATTTTTGAAGGATTTTTTTTCTCTTCATATTTAAATTTTGCTTTAATTTGTCTTCTTGTTCTACCAGGAAATAATTGTGCTATTAAATTGAAATCTGTACCCCATTGTGATAATGATTTATAAAATTCACTAGTTTCAACTTGATCCCATTTTTCATGTCGTTCTCTTTTACCAAAAGTAGAACTATTAATCATTCGATTATATTTATCATTTTCATCTTCAGCTTCTCTTGTAAAAGTAGCATTTTCTTCTGCATAAGCTTGTCTATCAAATTGTGTACTTTCTGCATCAATTTCAAATTCTCCTTTCTCTGCATTAAAAACTAATGCAGGTGCACCTGGTCCATTACCATTACCAGAAACTAATGGAGCTTCTGTATCTTTTAAATCTTCTTGTAATTTTTTTCTTTTATCTTGTTCTTCTTGAGCTCTTTTTTCTTCTTCTTCATCTTGATAAATTGGAATTGGTAAACCAGCAATTTTTGCATATCTTCTTCTTGCTAAGAATTTTTCTCTTGCTTTTCTTCTTTTTAATCTTGCAATTTCATATTTTAAATAATCATCATTTGTTTGACCAATTGGTAAATCTCTACATAAATGAGCCATTGTAAAAGTTTCAACATTAATAACTTTATCTGCACCATCAACTGTATGATCCAATCTTCTACTTCTACCAAAACTTGTTAAATCTTCTGGATCAATAATTAATCGATTTTCTTCATCAAATTTTGGTTCTTTATTTAATTTTGATGTAAATGGATCTTCAATTTCAATATCTTTTTGTGTATTTTGTTGTTGATTTTCATCTTCATCTTCTAATTCATCATTAACTAATGATCTTCTAAATCTTCCAGATTTTTTAGCTTGATTAGCTTGTTTTTGTTTAGCTGCTCTTTTAGCTCGAACTTGTGCTGCTACTTTGGCTCTTGTTTGTCTTACAGCAGTTTTAAAATCATCATTAGTATTAGTATTTTCTTCTTCTTCTTCTTCATCTTCTGATTCTGGTTGAGCTTCTGGTTCTGGTGTTACACCAATTCCCAAATCTTTTTCCAAATCTCGAATTTCTTCATCACTTTCACTATCATGTTCAATTTCTTTTGCTTTACCTTTTGCTTTTCTTTTATTAGATTTTTGTTTTTCAATTGTTTCTAATTCTTTTTCTTTCTCTAATTCTTTTTCTTTTTCTAGTTCTTTTTCTTTCTCTAGTTCTTTTTCTTTCTCTAGTTCTTTTTGTTTTTCACGTTCAGCTGGATTGATAGGTACTGCAGCTCTTGCTGCTGGATTAATCGGTATTGCAGCTCTAGCTGCTGCTGGATTCATCGGTACTGCAGGCTTACCTGGTTGAACAGGAACAGCTGGTCGGCCTTTATTAATAGGTTTTACAATTTTAGCTCTTTTTAAACTTAATGGTCTTGCAGGTGCTGCTTTAGGTGCTGAAGGTGATGATGATGCTGGTGCTGGTGCTGTTGTTGCTGCTGGTGCCGCAGTTGATGCTGATGTTGAAGTTGAAGAAGCTGGAGTTGATGTTGATGTTGATGTTGATGTTGATGTTTCTTTCTCTACCTGTTTATCTTTTTCTTGAGATTGTGTCGGTGGAGGTGATGCTGGAGCTTGAGATGGTTTAGATGGAGCTGGAGCCGCAACAGGTGCGGCAGGAACAGCAGGTTTAGCTACCATACCTGGTTTTTTCAATGGTTTTGTAAGTAATGGTCTCTTTAATGGTGGTGCAAGTTTTTTAATAGAATTTAATCTTTGTGTGGCAGCTGATGAAATAAGTGGTGGTTTATTTGGTGTACTTGAGGAAGGGGTTGATAAAGGTGATGTTGTTGATAATGAAGTTGATACTGTTGATTTGACGGCGGTTGGTTCACTCGGTACAGCAGTTGCATCACTCGGAATGCTATTCTCTGATGGTTTTTGTGATGGTTGTGGTGTTTTCTGAGATGCCATAGGTGATGGTGGTGCAATCCCAGGTTTTGGTGCAGATGAACTGATATCTTCTTCTTCATCATCGTCTATGATTGCAGATTCATTTAATTCTTGAGTTGGAGCAGGCGTTGATGGTAATCCTTCATTATTTTGATTATTTTCTGTTTGTTTTGCTTTATCAGGTACTAATGGAGCTGATGGTGGTTGTGTTGTACTTAGTTGACGCGGTTTTCTCACTACTGCCGTATTACGACCACTTGCTTTTGGAGCAAATCTTTTACCAGATTTATCTATTCTTTTGTTAGCATTATAGTCAGTTAATTAATTTAATACTTACTCACTACAGAACTCATTGTAGTAGCTTTAGGTTGTTGTGAATAAAAAAGTTGTAATGAAAAATGATAATGAAAAAAAAAAGTGTGTGTTGAGCGCTTGAAACAAAAATTCCCAAATTTTTTTTTATTTTATTTTTTTAAATTCATTATCAAGGTTCAAATTGATAAAAATTTTAAGTTGATTATCGGTGATAATACTTTGAAATTTTTCACCACCAAAACAAAAAAAAATAGATAAAAATAAAAAAATGAATGTCACCTGTGAAGGTACAAGAACATTCCCAAAAGAATATATCTTTGATTTAACACCAGCTAGACGTCATGGTTTAGTTTGTTCATTATCAGATAATTCATTACAAGTTTTACCATTAGATCCAGGTCAATTTCAAAAAGGAACTTTATTAACTTATAAAGATGCACATAAATCACCAATTACAGGATTAAAAACAATTGATTTACATAGTTGTATGACAAGTTCATTAGATGGTACATGTAAAATGTGGGATTTTAGAATTGGTAGAAAAGAACCAACACAAACTTATAAAACTCCAGAAAATTATCCATTAACTTGTTTAGATACTAAATTAGGTAGAGTAGTAGCAGGAACTGAATTAGTTGGTGTTGATGCAGGTGTTTTAATTTGGGATATGAGAAGTCCAAATACTCCTATTATTTCATATATGGATAGTCATAATGAAGATGTTACACAAGTTTCATTCCACCCAGATGAAAAATCTGGATTATTAAGTGCATCACAAGATGGATTAGTTCATATTTATAATACAGATATTTTAGATATGGATGAAGCAATTTATCAAACTATTAATAATTTTACACCAATTCAAAAAGCAGGTTTTATGGCAAATAGAAAAATTTTTGCAAAATCTAATATGGAAACAATGTCAATCTATCATATTCCAAATCCAGATTCTGAAGATTTAGAACCAAAACCTACTAATTATGGTGATTTAAGAACTAAATGGGATTGTGAATATGTTTGTGATGTTTTGGATAATTTTGTTGCAATTGGATCAAATAATAATAAAACTTTTAAAATTATGGAATGGGATAATGAAAAAGATGTTATTGGAAAAGCTTGGAATTTAATTGATGCTCATGGAGAAGAATTAGTTAGAAGTGTTCATTTAGATGCAGTTACACAATGTATATATACAGGTGGTGAAGATGGTTGTGTTAAAGTTTGGAAACCATCTGAACCATTAGATATTCCAACAAATGAATGGGAACAAGTTAAAAAGAAATTAAAGAAAAAAAGTAAAAAAGAAAAACGATTCAAACCTTATTAGTTTATTATTATTATTATTAGAATTTTTTTATTTTTTTTTGTTTTTCTAACTTATATCTTCAACCATTTGTTCAATTGATTCTTTTGATAATGGAATATATAAAATTTCATTACCACTGTCTTTATAATTACTAATCATTTTATGTTCAATAAATTCAGTTAACATTGTTCGAAAATTTAATTCATTAGAAACAATAAATTCTTCAACACATTTGGTATATAATAATTTAAATTCAATACCATGACCTGAACTAGCAATTGTTGATTCTGATTCATCCATCATAGTTTCCATTTGATGACATAATAATAAGTTGTATAATTTTTTGGAATTTTCTGTTAAACTTGCCAAAACATATTGTGCACCTTTAGTATTACCATTTTGATTTTCTTTACCCATGGTTAATTGTGTATCAAATTCAGTTTCTAAAATATATTTTTCAAAAGTTGAAACTTCATGACATATAAATTTTAATGAATTATCATTTTTTGATGAATCCCATAATAATCCTGAATATAAATGATCAATACTTGCAATTAAATTTATATGTGATGCTAATCTTGTTATAATTGCTTGATCTTTATCACTTCTCAACGATTCTCCATCAATATTATGAATTAATAAAGTGATATTTTTATTTAAGTAAGGTATTAATGAATTAGCTAATTCAATTGGTGATCTTGGTAATAAATGTTTCTCTTTTTCATCTTTAATCGTTAGTTCAACTAATTGTTCCAAAATTTCTTTAATGGTTGTTTCGGAATTAAATCCATTAGCTACTAAAACTGTTTGATTTGTTAAAGTCATTGCAAAATCATTTAAAAAATCATGTTTTGATCCTAATCCATAAAATAATAATGAATAACCAAAATTTAATTCCATTTGATATTGGGTATAAAGTTTTTTATAATTATGTTTTAAAACAGCTCTTGGTAATTTCCATGATTCTGATT
Source organism: Blastobotrys capitulatus (assembly GCA_030564325.1). Taxonomy (NCBI): domain Eukaryota; kingdom Fungi; phylum Ascomycota; class Dipodascomycetes; order Dipodascales; family Trichomonascaceae; genus Blastobotrys; species Blastobotrys capitulatus. The sequence goes on along the minus strand of JAJLUL010000187.1, from coordinate 17,367 downwards.
GTGTTTCTATTATTGATCGAATTTGTGCATAATCTAATTCTGGTACATCTTGAAATTTAGTAGTACTGATTTTTTCTCTTGATTTATGTTGTTCAAAATAACCTTCAAATCCATCTAAAAATAATGCTTTTGATCCTTGATCATCTAAAATTTGAAATAATTTTTTCTTTGGTGATGAATTGTTTAAAATATCTAATGCTAATTCATCATCTTCATCATCTTCTTCTAAAATATTTCTAGTTGCTTTTTTTTTGGCACTTTTATCCCAATCATTTAATATTTGTTGATTATTTCTAGTTGGAGATCTAAATAATTCCATTCGTTGAGAGGTATTTGATTTTGAAGGTGTTGATGGTACTGATTCAAGATATCTATTAGATGGTGCTGAAAAACATTTATTATTATTATTAGTTGAATAAGGATGATCTGTTGGTAAATTTTTAATTAATTCTCTATCTTTTTTTTTCGGTGATCTTCTTCTTGGTGATAATGGAGCTGCTCTATATCTTGGAGGTTCTTTTTTAGCTTGATTTAATGATAATGGATTATCTATGTTTAATAAATGTTTTTTAGATGGACTAGTGATTAGTTGAGCTTTTAAATCTAAATTACTTTTAACTGTTGATATTCTCGTATCAAATTCATTTTCTTTATCCGAATCATTATTATCTATATGAATATCTTTACCTATGTTAAGTTTTTTAGATGATTTGGATCGTTTTATTGGTTCAGTATTTGGAGCTTTTAAAGGTGATTTTTTTTGACGACTTGGTGTATTTGGTTTAGTTTTTTTGATTTTTCTTGGTGTTACAGGTTTCCTTGATATTAGAGAATCAGAATCTGAGTTGTCATCTGAGGATTCTCTTGACCTTTTATATCCTCTTTTCATTATTACTTATCAATTATTCTATAATCGTGATGAAAAATAATAATAGAAAAAAATAGATTTTGAAAAGTTTAATTTTTTCGCGTTTTTAAAATCATCATCGCGACAAGTAAATAAATTGGGATTTGTGTGTGTGCACATACTGCACTACCGGGTAACCTTTTTGCGCCAGCGAAAATTGAAATGAAAAAAAAAAAAAACTTGATAAGAAAAAAAATTTATCACAAAAATATTTTTCAACCATTAGACAAATTAATCAAAAAAAAAAAAATGTTGACATTTTGTCCAAATTGCACAAACATGTTACAAATCTCACTGGGGTCAAATGGTTCCCATAGATTTGAATGTCGAACATGTCCTTATGAATTTCCAATTATGGGAGATATGGAAGTTTTTGATAGAAAACATATGGAAAGAAAACAAGTTGATGATATGTTGGGTGGTGAAGGTGCTTGGGATAATGTTGATCAAACTACAGCACAATGTGAAAAAGCAGGATGTGGGAATGATAAAGCATATTTTTACCAATTACAAATTAGAAGTGCGGATGAACCTATGACTACTTTTTATAAGTGTACTGCATGTGGTAACCAATGGAGAGAAAATTAGAGATTGAAAATTTCAAAAAGATTATAATAAAAAAGATACATATATTTAATAAAAATACTAACGAATGTAACGAAATGAAAAATAATACTAATAGAAGTGAAAAATTACTAAACCCTTTTTCTTTTTACCTTAAAAACTAATTTAATTGACGTTCCAAAACTTTTAAAGTTTCTTCAGCAGCTTTAACACCAGATAAAACCATGGCACCAAAAGTTGGACCCATTCGATTAGCACCATCAATTTCGGCCAATTCCATACCACCAACAACTAAACCTGGTGTAACTTCTCGAGTATTTTTAACAATAGCATCTTCAGCAGTTGCCATATCTAAACCTCTCATTCCACCAATTGGTTTAATAATTCCCATAGATTCACATCGTTTAACACTGAAAGCACCAAATGGACCATCATGACCAGTAGTAGAAACAACAACTCTTGAGTTGATAGTATTTGGATCCATACATGATTGATCATGATGATGCATTGTTACCAAAGTCCAATTAGTAACAACACCAGCAATTCGAATTTGACCAGAATTTTCATTTCTAGTAATTAAATCTTCAACAGCAACAGCATTAAATAATTTAACGTTTTCAAATTGCAAAACTTTAGATAATAAAGTTGAAATGAATAAAGTGGCATGTTTAACAACAACATAATCACCTTCATCTTCATATTCAACACCAATTTCTTTCAAAAAATGATCAGCTGGTTTTCTTAAAACCATTGCACTAAATAATTGACCACCCAAAAAACAACCACCACCACTTGCAACATTAGATTCAATAATTGCAATTTTTAAATCTGGTCGTTGTTTTGCTAAACAATAAGCAGTGGATAACCCACATGAACCAGCACCAATAATAACAACATCAGATTCTGCATATTTATCCAAATCTGCAAAATATCTTCTAGTCATTGCACGAGAAACAGTTGATTCTCGAATTGGAGCAAAACTAAATTCATCCCATGAAGATGGTAATTCAGTTCTAGTTTTAACTTCTTCACCAATCAATTCATTTTTATTCTTAGTTGAAGAAGTTAATTGAATTGGTCGATAAGTTTCAGTACCAGTAACAGTTGGAGGAGACCTAAAAGGTTTTTATGTTAGTTAAAATAGGTTTATAATAGAGTTGCATGTTCTTTCGCTAGTGTTATCTAGATCAAGTACAAGCCGTATAATCTCAGCCTCATTATCTAAAATGATAAATGAAGCACCGGCCACGCTATTTTTTTTTTTTTTTTTTTTTTTTATATAAACTTGATTTTTGAGGGATAGAAAAGAATTAAAAGCATACTTAGAAATTTGCAAAAGCCATGAACAATTGGATGTTTATGCATACATATTTCTCCAAATTGTTAGTATTTTAATTGTTACACTGGCTTTGCATACCTTGATTTTTTGTTTTTTTTTTTTTTTCGTTGGTTGTTAACAAGTTTGTTTGTTTGTTTGTTTGTTGAATAATTATATAACAAAATAGAGGAATTTGATGGCTTTTTATAGTTTTTTTTTTATATATATATGGATAACAATAGCAAGCAAGCACGTGCTAGGCAATTGATGATCAATAATAAGTTTGCGAAACTTTATTTTATGTTAAAAAAAGACTCATCCATCATTTGTTGAAAAAAAGATTGGGGGTCAACAAGATTGATAAGACTGTGTACCGGTAATTTAAATTGTTTTATAGACAAAGGTTATAGGCTACATGTGTTATAGACTACAGTGAAGTTAGTAATGAAATTTGGTTTATAAATAATTTGTTATAGGTGTATTACATTTTTTTACATAAAAAATCTATTACTCAGGTCCACTTTCGGAAAACATTGAACCCTGCAGACCAAATAATTGTTTAAAATATTTTTTTTTTCAACTTTTTGGTGTACTCAACACAAGCAATAAATTTTTTATATTACCCAGTGTATGTGATAAATCAGTTACAGCCAAGTCTTGCGAATCTATCAATTGTTCCAAATTTTTATGAAATAAATAAACACCATATTCAAATCTATAATATAACGACCCTTTTATCCATAATGGAAAAGTTCTTGAACCTTGAATGGTACTAATTGGATCCATTATAAAACTATTAGATCCATATGGTTGAATTGGATATCTTAATGGAATATTTAAATAAATTGCTAATAAATGAATTAATTGTGCAGCATAACCATAAGCGGCATCAATTTCATCTTCATTAATTTGACCTTGGTGTAAAAAATCACGTCGGTTAATGTCGGGTAATTCAACCCCACAAATGCTAAATTTTAATGAATTAATTGGTTGAATTGGAAAAATTATTTGTAAATCATTTGCTATACGACTTTGTTCAATTGATATTAATTGTTGTAATAATTCTATACTTGTTTGATTTAAATTTTTCATTTTTTTTATTGTTTGATTTTTTTCTTCAATTTGTTCATTCATAATTTTTTTTCTAAAATTAATTTTATTTTTTAAATCATCAACTTTTTTTTGTAAAATTTTATTTTTTTGAAATTGATTATTAGTTTGTTGTTTTGTATGTTTAATTTTATTTTGTAATTGATCTTTATGCTTTTTTTGAATAAAAATTGAATCTTTTGATAACAATTGATTTAAATGTGAACCAACTTCTTTAATTGTGGCCGTTGAATCTATTATACAATCTTCTAAATTGTTTAATTTCATAATCATATCAAAACTACAAGTTAATGATCCAACACTTGCACCAATTTTATTAGTTTCAATATCAACTGAAACATTTGTTTCTGGTGAAATATAACAACCATCAGATAATTGATAAATAATTGTATTAATTGGAAATTTATTTCTAATAACATCCATATTTTTACCAATAAATATTAATGATGATAAATTGATTGTTTTTTTAATTAAAATTTTCCATTTATTACTGAATAATGTTTTAACATATACATGTATATCAAATGTATCATCATTTCTACAATAAATATCTTCAAAATTTGTTTCTTGAAATTCTGGATTCATTGATCGATGTGCCATTTCACTTATATATATTGGTGGTTGTTGTTGTTGTGAATAAATAACAAACATACTATCTAATAATTGATCATGATTCATTTCTGATAATGTTTGTTCCACTTCAAATCCTAAGATATTATGTTGTGATAATATACTTGCAGTTCTTCTTCTCATTGATCTTCTTGGATCATTTTCTTTACTATCAAAACTTTTGGTACTAACTTTATCATCTATTATTTCTTCTTCATCTATTATTTTTGATTGATCTTGTAATTCTCTTGATGTTTGCCATTTAACTAAACTTTCTCTCCTTTTCCTATTTTGTTTACTATTTAATATTAAATTTCTTAATGTAATACCTTGTAAATGTCGTAACTTTCTCATACTTTCTTTTATAATTGGTGTACCTAAATCTTGAATTGTTGATGTTAATATCATATCATCATCATCATATTCATCATAATATTCAGTATAATAATCTCCATCAAGGTTTACAATACCTCCATTTCCTTCAACATCTGTAAACCTATCCCACTCCGAATAATTCATTGGTTAGTTTTGTTATTGGTGGTGTTGTTTTTTGTCCTTATTATTATTACCACATGTAAAATGTATTCTGATATTGTCAGGTTTGTGTTTTTTTCGATGCGTTTAGTTTAGTTTAGTACTGAGTCTAGCTAGCTAACCTAGCAGTAGTATAGTTTGTTTGTTGGGAGAATCTTTAAAATTTCAGCCTTTCGTTAAACGGAGATCCGACATTTTTATCGGCATAGATACAAGTATCGTCTCAAGCACGATCGAGTACTATCATGATTATCTTATCTGAGACTATAGTTAGACTACCAGGGTACTTAGTAACTCATTGATGTCTGAACTAGCTGTTAGCAATTGTTTACCTGGTATTTTCAATATACAAGAACATCTCTCGTAACCGGTACTGTAATAGAATTAGGTTTATATACTCAGTATCAAATATATAAATTTATAATTTATAATTAAAATATAATATTACTAAGTAATATTATATATATTCCAAGCTAGCTATTGCATGCATATACAGTACATCAATCTATATATAGCTATATATACTCAACTTGATATCGAGATATCAATATCATACAGAAGTTACCTATATATTAATTCCACGGTATACATTCATGTGCACGTTTTTTATAGTATATATCTATAATGTCATCGAATCACAAGCAATCAATATTACTAGTGTTAACTGATTTTTAGTTCAAACGTGAACTATTAAGAAAAACCCTAGGGCTCTTAAATTAAGCCGAACGCTCTAGATCTAAGTATATACTTTAATTAATTTAATTAATATTTACATAGGTCTTGAAGCATCTTATAGTGTACCTCTTTATATATATACAAATACGTACTTCAATAATGTAGTATTCTATACAGTATGTATACAGATTTGTCGTTATTATGTATAACATACCTTGGATTGCTATATATACAGTGTAGTCTTGAGCTCTTCTATTTATCAAATTACTATAGTATTATACTGACATAAGGGTATCTAAAGATCATATTAGCTAACTATAGCTAAGCAATCTCGTACTTGACAGCTGCACACTTAATTACAATATATAAATATAAATATCTTAATCAATGAGCAATAATATAATAATAATTCTTTACAATCAAATGGCAACTGAACTTTTAACAATAAAAATTGTATTGATGTGAATAAGTTCTCTTTCGAAATCGCAATGAGAAAGAGAACTTAAATAATAATAAAAAATACAAAATTAAATAATCTAAATAATATAACGGAATTCCGACAAATCGGCATTCCGACACAAGCCTAATAGTGAGCCACTCTCAGTACTACAGTACTTAATAAGCTATACAGTAGCTACAAATACTGTAATTTATACCTAGTACCAATATCAGGTAACAATATCTGAATTATTGTATCATGATATGATAAAAAAAAAAAAAATTAAGATCCTACAGGATTCTTCCATTTGCCATGCAGGTAAGAGAAAACGGTTTTTCCATTTTCTTTTCGAACATGCTGGTGATAATGAATCGTGAAAAGCAAAATTATCGGATATTATTTACGATGCATTATCCTTGACAATCATCTTTTCTTAATCGATCTATCCAAGCATGAATATGATGTTAATTAATTTGATGCTCTTCCTATTACAGTAACCCATGCCAACCAACCAATTTTACTTGTTACACTCAAAAAAATTTTTTTTTCAATCATCTTTCCTTCTATAAACCCCCTGGTGATAAAAAAAAAGTTGAACAATGAAAAATTCAATAAACACGATCGAGCTAATTCATTTACTAATTAAAGCACTCGACCAAATTAAACCATGAAATTTCTTGAATCCATCTACTGTATGACCATCGATCCTTGTAAAAAATATTATGCTTAAAAAGCCATGGTCGATCTAAAAGTTGAAACTACTGTTAAAAGCAGTAGTAATTTTTTTAAGAATAAAATTTTGTGGTTGTCCAAGTTTTAAATGTTCCCCATTGTTACAAGAGAGAGAAAAAAAATAAGCGACGATCGGGGATCTTTTCTTTATTGTGTGTACCTACATTATTACTAAATTCAGACAAGCAAAAAATAAAAATAAAAAAAATATATACCAAAACAATTTTTTTTTTTTTTTGATTTAAAAAAAATTCGATCTTTTATCACTGCAACTTTTTATTTTATTTTTAAAACAATATATATAACCTAAAACAACCTTCTTCGAAAACTCTTCGAGAGTTTATAAAGAAAAGAAAAAAATGACCGCGATGGTACGTTCTTACTAATATACTTTTAATAAAAACTAACAATAAAAACTTTAGCTATGTTTGGGTCATTTTTGTGAAGTTCATGGACCATCATCAATACTAACATCTCAAATATTGGATCCAAAAGCAACAGCATATGAATTACCATCAGTTTCAATAAAAAATCAACATAAAACTTGTCAATCATGTCAATTGATTTTACCTTCAACATCAAATAATAATCATCAAAATACAATAGCTCATTGTTTAAAAACACGAGGTCCAGAAAATACTACAATATTATCATCACAATATCCAGCATCACAATCAAGATATTCTGCTATAAGGCAAGCATGTGTGAAAGCTTTATCATCTGAACATACTTTTAGTGATAATACACCGATGATGTTTAGTGATAAATCAATAGGTACAGCTATAGTATTAATATTTCAAGTTGAAGATGGATCAAGTAGAGGTCATGTTAGAAAATATGCTTTAATATGTTTGGGAGAAAATGAATCAAAATTAATGAAAAATTGGAGTATTATAGCACCTCAATTAGAATCATTAGCCAAAAATATAAAATATAGAGCAAATTTACAATTAAGGAAAGAATATGAAGAAATTGATAATTCATTAGATGGATTTCATAATTATAAATTTAATAGTGAAAGATATTTGAGAAAAAAAGATGTTAGTTCAAAAAGTTTAGCTACAATATTAAAAGATGATAAAATTTTTGTTGAAATACATTCAAAATTTGCAAGAATTTTAACAGCTATTATATAGTATAAAAAAAAAAAAAGTAACATAACACATATAAATATTATTTATTAATTAACTCTACCTAAATTTAACATTAAAGCTTTTGAACTATTAGCAACTTGATCTCTATGGATCCCAACCAATGAATGACTTAATTCAAATAATCCTTGTTTCAAAGAAATAACAATAAATTGGAAACCATCACCAGAATGATTATTAATATATCTTGCAATACTTGCAACATTAGCATTATCTAAAGCTGCATCAACTTCATCCAAAACAAAAAATGGTGAAGGTTGAAAAGAATGAATTGCAAATAATAATGCCATTGCAGCCATTGTTTTTTCACCACCTGATAATAATTCCATTGGTTGATATCTTTTTAATGGTGGCATGGCACCATAATTAACCCCACCAGTCCATGGTTCATCTTCACTTTCAACATACATATTAGCACTACCACCAGATGGAACATTTGATGAACTTGTTAATTCTTTATAAATACCTTGAATTTTATCAGAAATATGATTGAAAGCAGTCATAAAAGTATCTCTTCTTTTATCATGAATAACATTAAATTCATTAGTAACTTGTTTAGTTCTTTCTTGCATTTGACTAAATTCTTGATCTAATTCTTTTAATCTATCTTGCCTTTCATCTAATTTATTTCTTGCTTGTAAATCAACTTTAGATCGAATATTTTCCATTTCTAATAATAAAGTTTCAGCTCGTTCCATTAACTCATTACCAACTTCTGGATCATCACTTTGTTTATATTCATCATTTAATTTTGAATAATCAACAACAATTCCATATCCATCTTTTTCAGTTGGTTGACTCTGTTCAGCCATTTCAACATCACCATCTTCATCAAGATCCATTCCTAAAGGAATATTTTCTAATGAACCTTCTAATAATGGTAAATTAGTACCTTCCATTCTACAATCTCGTAAAATATTAACTCTTGTACTAATATATGCATGCATATCTTGTCTAATATTTTCTGCTTCAGTAGTTAAATCTTCAACAATTTTTTCTGCCTTTTTAACTCGATCCTTTTGACTCTTTAATCTATCATTATATTTAATAATTTGATCTCTAAAACCTTCTAATTCAGAATTTAATTTTTCTAATCTTTTTTCCATTTGTTCTAAACGATTTTCTAATTCTTGTTTTTCTTCTTTTAATGATTTTAATTGAGATTTATCATTTTCTAATTCTCGTTTCTTTCTTTCTAATCGTTTATTTTGTTCTTCAACCAAATTATTTGAAGCATCTAATAATTGAGTTAATCTTTTTAATTGATGTTCATGCCTTGTTCTTTCTTTAGCAATCTTTTGTTGTGCATTATTTTGTGATTCATCAAATTCTTTAAAATTTGATACTCCAACTTTAGAACAAAATGATCCAAAAATTTCTTGTTGGATATTTGAAATTGATTCTTCAATTGTATTGTATTCTTGTTGTAATGATTCTAATTGGGTATTTAATTCTTCAATTTTTGGTTTCAAATCATTTAATTGTTGATTACAATATTCAATTTCTTTGGTTCTTGATGTTAAAATTTGTTTAATCTTTGAATGTTGTTCTTTTAATGATTGTGATTTATTTTCTAATTGTGATAATTCATGTGTTAATTTTTCTTCAGCATGTGTATTATCTTGACTTCTTAAATCTTGAATTTGTTGCTTTAAATCATCCATTAAAGTTCTTAAACCTCGAACTCTACTATCAGTCCATTGATGTGCATTTTCACTTGCTGACCCACCAGTCATTAAATTAGATTTATGAATAACTGCACCATCTAATGAAACTACTTTAACACTTGCTTTTTTAGTCCATCTAACATGTTTAGCAACATCCATATTATCACAAATCATTGTATCTTCACATACATATTGTACAGCTGGTTCAACTTGTATAGGATATTTAACAGTTTCTATTGCTAATCTTGCACCTCTTGCAATACCTCTATAATCGCTTCGAATTGGTTTAATATCAATGGAATCCATTGGAATAAAAGTCATTGGTGACATTCTATTATCTTTTAAATATGCAATACAATCTTGTGCAGTTCTACTTGTATCAGTAACAATAGAATTCATATGTCTACCAATAACAGTTGCAACAGCAGTACGATATTTTTCTTGTTCTGCATCTACTAAATCATGAATAAAACCTGCAACCCCTGGGAAATATCTTTTTAAACTATTTCCATTTTCTCTTAATTGACGTTCTTTTCTTGATTCACTTTGTGCAGCATCATATTCTCCTAATTCTTGAATAGTTTTTTTTAACCTATCATTATTTTCATGTAAATCTTTAGTTCTTTGTCGTTCTTTTCTAGTAATTTCTTCCAATTTTTGTTTGGTATTTTGTAAATTTTTTTGTAAATCATTTGATTGTATTGTAAATTCTTTATCTTTTTGTTGATTATCTTCCAAATCTGTTTTTAATGATTCTAATTTACTTAAAATTTTTGATTCTTGTGATTGTAATTGTTGTAAATCATCTTTAATTGATTGTTGTTGACGTGATATATTAATAAATTGACCTTGTTCAGTTGCTGTTTGATTCATATATTGATCTTTTAAATCAGAAAATTGTTTCAAATCATTTTCAGTAATTTTTAAACCATCTTTTAATTTACTTGCCATTTCAGTTTCAAATTGTTTTAAACTTTTTTCATTAATTCGAATATCTTTTTGAGTCTTTTCAACTTGTAATTGATATTTGGTTTTTTCTCTTTCAATTTGTTCTAATCTTTTTTCTTCACTTGAAACTTTAGATTCAATCATATTAATTTTGGCATTTAATGGTACCAAATCATTTTTACAATGATCAATTTCTTTAGTTTGTTTTTTAATTTTAGAATCTAAATTTATATGATCTCTTTGAGTATCAGCATGATCTTTAATAATTAATTGTACACCATTATTTTCTTCTTTTAATGCAGAATTAGCTTTCTTAATTTCTTTATTTTGTTGTTTTAATTCTTGTTTCTTTTCATTTGCATGAAAATCAGCATGATATAATCTCCATAATAAATGATCTTTTAAAACTTTTTCTCTTAATCTTAATTTTTTTTGATATCTTTCAGTTTCAAGTTTTTGTTCTTGTAATGTTTTAACTTCTTGAGCACATCTTTTTCGATCTTGACTTAATGCCAATTGTCTAGTTGCTTCTTGAGCTTTTGCATTTTCTAATCTTTCATATTCTTCTTTTAATTCTAATGATCCACTAATTTGTTCAATTAATTTACATAAACTTTTTGGATCTTGTGCAGCAATTGCATCAACATCACCTTGAAAAACTAAGAAATTTTTGGCTTTAATTAAAATATTTTCCTCTGCTAATGCTTGTGAATATTCATTTGCTGAAACTCTTTTATCATTAATTAAATATTCACTACCACCTCTTGAATTAATTGCTCGTTTTAATTCCATTATTTCATCATCAGATTTTTTATAAATAGCTTTAACATATGCTTCTGTTGGTGCACCTTCATCATCATCATCTTCTTCTACTGCATCTGCATTTGCAATTCTATTTCTATAAATTAAATCTTTTGCATGATTACTTCGTAATTCTTTTGATTTGATACCTAAAACAAATGAAATTGCATCCATCATGTTACTTTTACCTGACCCATTGGGTCCTATAATTGATGTAAAATATGCATCTCCAAACTCTGCTCTCTGGATTCCTTTATATGATTTAAAATTGAACAATTCTATTGATTGTAATTTACCCATTTTTTGATATGAATTGTCGCGTTACTGAAAAAAAAATAAAATAAAAAAAAATGTTGTGGGTAAATTAATTAAATAAAAAAAAAAAGTTACGCGTTTATTGAGGGTTTCCGGTTGGGAGAAAAAGAAATAAAAAACACCACATTCACACTGAGATTTATTCAGTATCGGATCGGGCGCCGATCTTTTCATTTTATAATCACAATTGGTTTATTCCAATTCTTTTTTTATAATCGCAATTGGTTCATTCTAACACCATATAACTCATTGATGTTGATTTTACCAATGCATTTACTACTTTTATATACTCTAACTAAATCATCGATAAAAAAAGTATCAAAGAATACTGGTTTCCCTGACATGTCTAAAACCCATCTACCACTACCTTTATTGTGATATAAAGTAGCATTTTGTTTAAATAAATCAATAATTAATGCATTTTCATCTCTTATCAATCCTATAAATTGACCATAAAATTTTAATGAACCAAATCTCCAAAAATCATTATGATTATAATTAATATCCAAAACTTTAGTCCAGCAATGTAATCCAATTTCTTTATCACTATAATCTGGATCAATTAATTTTTCTAAATCAATCGCATATAAAACTCGATGTTCTAATGCATATGCATTAATTAACCACATATGAGTTTGACTAACTGCTAAGGAACTAATACTTCCTTTATATCCAAATTCTCTATAAGCCAGTTGTTTATCTTTTAACATATCAAAAATGAACATCCTATTATCATCACACATGAATAATAACCCATCATTAAATGCAAATACTGGATTAATTAATCGAGTTTGAAATCCTAATTTCAACTCTCGCTTGACTCTATTACCTTCTAATAACAAAGCTTTATACCTTGAATGTTTTAATTTTAATACCACTAATCTATTATCATCAAAAGGATCATCAGATTCAAAATAACTATGAAATTCTTCATCATTAATAATAGTATGTTCTTTGATTGGTAAAAAATCATCCAAAACTTCTATAGTATTATGTATCATGTTCAATCTATAACTATCACCATTTGTTGTTCGACCTCTAAAAGATTTTTTCCCAATATCATAAGTTGGAATAAATGGTGGATTATCATCCATAACTAATGAAACTGCAGTATCAAATTTTGGAACTCTATTGTGTTCGAAATTCTTACCATAATCAATTTTAACATTTTTAATAGTTTCAATAGTTTTATAATATCGTATTAAACAATAAAACCACATACTACCACCTTGAGTTAAATGTTGATAATAATCAGATGGTGATGGTTTTAAAAATCGTGATACGTTTGATGCTATTGGTTTACAAATAAATCCATCATCATACCAAAAAATCCACCTAAAATATTTACATGTTTGTGATAATGATATGGAACTTTCAATATCAAGGTACTTTGTTATATTCTGAATGATTTCTAATGGTATCATTGGGTCTATGGGGTTACACGTTAAGTGGAGAAAGAAAGACAAGGGTTTTAGACCGGATTAATAATAACAGTGCTGCTGCCGTAGCAACGCACGCCATAGTTTTTTTTTCCGACTACAGACTACCAATGATAAGGTGTACTTGTATGTAGAGATAAAAAACCCCTTTTTTTATTTATTTATTTTTTTGATCAAAATTTATTGGAAACTTCTATTTTACAACTTATTTATCAACATTAAATGCACAATATACACCGTTATGTACTTGTAATGATAACGAAGTCTTTTGTAACAAAGGTTCAGATAATTTCTCAGGAGTAGAATAAATATCTTTAAATCTTTGACAGATTCGAACCAAAACATATGACACTTCAAATAATGCATATTCCCTACCCAAACAAGCTCTTTTAGAATACCCAAATGGCATATAATTATTAAAACAAGTTATATTATCCCATCTATCAGGATTGAAATCATTACTATCTTCTCCCCATACTCTTGCATCTCTATGTAATGAATATAATGAATAATAAACAATCCCATTTGCTTTGATGTAAATAGGTTCTGATTCATCATCTCCACCCCCTTTTGGTAATGTAGTTTCATGTTTAGCTTGTCGATATAAAAATGGAGCTGGTGGGTATAATCTCAAAACTTCATTAATAATATTATTCAAATAAGTAAATTTTTTCAAATCATCAAATGAAATATCTGTTGAATAACCAAATTTATCCAAAACTTGAGACCTTAATTCTTTCCAAATATAACTATTTCTAATAAGTAAATAAATTGTAAAACTTAACAAAGCTGCTGTCGTATCTCTACCAGCTAATAAAACATTTAATGATTGATCACGTAAAATTTTTGGATCCCTTGTTTCTAATGTTAATGCATTTAAAAAAATATATCTATCAGGTTGTTTTTCATTCAATAAAGCTTTTTCAACAAAATAATCAACAAATTGATGACATTTTTTGATAGATTGACGAAATTTAATTGAATCACTTAACCAATATAATTTACCTAATTGAGCTCTTCTCATTAATTGATTTTGACAATATTGAAAAGATTCACCAAATTCTTTAGAGTTACTATTTGATAAACAATTTGAACTCTCACCAAATAAAAATTCAGTTGCAGTATCTAAAGTAAAATTTGTAAAAACCTCTTGAATATCAAATATTTCATTCTTTTTTTCTAATATTTTTAACAAAATTTCTGTATGATTTCTAATAGATCCTAATCTTGATAATTGATCTTTATTAAATTGAGGTCTTAACATTGCTCTTGAATGTTTCCAAACCACTCCATCAGCAACAAAAATTCCTTGGCCTAATAAACATTTTAATTGTGCATATCTATCACCTAGATCAAAATCATTAAATTGAGTTGACATTATTGCCTTTAGATTATCTGGATCAATGGTAACAATTGGGAAATCACCAACTGCTTGAGCTCTAAAAGTTTTTTTATTAATTTTTTGAAAAATATCATCAAATAATTCTAATAGTTTATGTTCTTCTTGGGCTTTTTTTAATGTGAAAATTGATGGAATTCCTAATGGATAGAATTGATATAAATAAGGTAATTTTGTACCTGACTTAAAAGTTTTTGTACGATAAGTTATTTGTTCATAAAACTCATGAATTAATAGAATTATTGGAATTGATGTTAGTAATAAAATAATAGCAGTCATCATTTTTGATCTTTAAACTTCTATATATTTAGACTTTTTTTTATATATTTATATATAAAAGATCATCATGGAAAATGGCTTCAACCCCTGAATGAAACATTCACTCCACGAGTACATTTTAGTACAAATCCAACTGATTCATCAAATTCAGTCTCCTTTTCTTTATTAGAAATTTCAATTGTATCAAACTCTTGTAAAAGTCTTACCACTAGTTTTTTTATGTTAGTAAATATTTTTTTTTATATTTGTGATACTTACAAGTATACCCAGCTTCAGTTAAAGCTAGTTGCATCCCAATACATTTTCTAGGATTAGCTGAAAATGCAAAAAAAGTTGGTGGAGGATGAATTGGATTATCCCATCTATCTGGATTAAATTGATGAGCATCTTCACCATAAAATTCAAAATGACGATGAATAATCCATGAATTTAAAAAGATTTGTGTACCTTTTGGAACAAAAACTGGTCCATTATTTTTTGATCCACCCTTTGGTAATGTTGTATCTTTTGTTGCTTGTCTAAAATTTAATGGAACAGTAGGATAAATTCTTAAAACTTCATGCAAAACATTTTGTAAAAATTTATTTTGCATCAATGAATCATAAGTTAAATCACAATCTTGTACTTCTTTTTGTAATCTTTTTAAAATATCTGGATGTCTTGCTAATAAATAACAACAAAATGATAATAATGCAGCTGTAGTATCTCTTCCTGCCAACATAACACTAGTACATTGATCTCTTAATAAGATTCTATCTTTTGTTTCTTTAATTAATTCATCAATAAATACATATTTATCTTGTTTGATACCTTTTTCTGCTCTTTCTAATCCTTTATTAACTAGATTATCAATATAATCATGACATACTTTACAATTTTTTCTAAAATTTTTAGTATCAACTAACGGATAAAAATCCCCCAATTGTGATCTTGCCATTAAAAATTGTTGTGCTGCATCAAATGATTCTTGAAATTTTAATGATACTGGTTCTTTTGAAACACAGTCAATTTGTTCATCAAATAAAAACTGTAATGTTAATTCAGTTGTAAATAATTGAAAAATCTCTTGAACATCAATTTCATTATTTTCTCTAAAAATTTTAATCAATTTTTGTACGTGAGGTTCCATTAAATTTAATTGATCTACAACTCTTGCCTTTGTGAATTGAGGTCTTAGCATTGCTCTTGAATGATGCCACCCGTCACCATTCAATGTAAAAATTCCACTGGTCCCTAATAATGGTTCTAATTGTTCATCTCGGTTACCTAGATTAAAATCGTCAAATTGAGTTGTTAAAATGGCTTTAAGATTTTCTGGTTCAATTGTAAACAATGCTAGACCTTGAAACCCGTTTAATACTGAGGTTTTGGGTTGGTTTTTTCTAAATACATGTCTTTCAAATAAATATGTACATAATCGATTATTTTTTACATTTTTGATTGTACTATAAATGTTTGGAATGCCTAACCATTCGTATTCAACAAATGGTGGTGTTTCTAATCCTAATTTTTTAGATTTATATTGATATTTAAGGTATGAGATAACTTGTCGTAAAAATATTGATACTGGAATGAAGATTATTAATCCTATTATTGACAATATCATTGGTAATGTTGTGTTGTTTGTGTGTTTAAAGGAAAGAAAAAAAAAAGCGGGGAAAAAAATTCTAAAATATAAAGACTAAGCTTGCAGTCTACTACCACAACCTGATATTCACAACCGGGTAACTTTGGGCTTCATTAATACTGATGAACAACACATTGTAATGTTATAATATAATTATAAAGGGCCGTATCTGATCATAGAGTATTTGCAGTGTCATTTTGCATATCCAAATTGTATAAATATCTGGTATTGATTGAAGAAAACGAATATTCGCTTATTACACGCTTCATGTTTGTTTTTTAAAACATTTTCTCAAGAACTGAGACAATGATCATTTCGCGTTGAACAAAACCTAGGTTAAGTTATTAAGAGATCACAATGAAAATTGTAAAACACTCAAAGATCCAATATTGGCTATTGAGATCGATATATCATATATCCGATGTAATGGATACGATTTATACAAGTTGTACATGTATGTATACAATATTGTACATGCATATGCTAGTACAGCTTGTATAATGATGAGCCGCACAATCGAACTATCGAGGTCAATAGCTAGATGCATCTGTCGACTGCAAAAAAGTACTAAAAGAAAAAAGGGACAACATAAATATATACAGTATATACCAAGTATGACTTGAATTAAAAAAAAAGATTTGTTAAATTAAATACTTAGAGTGCGAACAACGTAGGTTTTCAATTTTTTTTTCTTTAAGCACTACTAAAAAATTATGGGACATTTGAAATTTGGTCGGAGTTCCGACTCTTTAAGCTGTGCTAAGGGATCTACATTTTAGACGGGACATCGATAAATCCTTATTAAAGCTTAAATGTAGATTACTGGGTGTCGATTTACGAGCCATAAAGAACT
>JAJLUL010000186.1:16831-38801 GCA_030564325.1 Blastobotrys capitulatus | reverse complement strand
AAAACTAGGAAATACTTCACTATTTATATAATAAAGTATATACATAACATAATTCATACATCATAGCAAGTCTCGCTTACTAAGACATATTTCTTTGTTCATAACAGTACTTGAGATCTATAATAAAATCTCTCATATGATCTATAATTGTTCCTTAAACTCTAATATTTGGTTGAACTATACCAAATAGCCAACAATTGTGTTCAAATCAGTAAAAAAACGAGATAACCTCCGTGATCCTGTATGTAAATAGCGCTAGCCCTATCCTATATATATTAGAATAGATGATTATTAGCTAAGTTGTTGTCTAGAATATAAGATAAACACTTTGATATATGAAAACAAACATAACCTCCTGATTTCGGAACATCGATCGGAGCTCAGAGAATACACAAATACATGGACAGTATGATCGATATATATATCTATAGACATGCATGCATGCATGCATCGTCTAGCTACCAGTAGGAAAGTGTCTTAATATTATAATCTGATCAGAATTCGAGATCATTATAATGTAACTTACACAGCTTAATTAAAAACCCCCATGGAGTATTAATTAATTAGGAGGAGTACTGTCGGGTATACAGTATATATTGCACTTGATCGAGAGGTTCTACAGATTAATTACCAGTTAATTAATTAACTGATTATATATTAATTGTTAATTAACTTTAAATATCTCTCTACTATATAATACTATATATACTATATATGTCTATTGATATGTTTGTATGTAATTATGTCTATATGTATATATATACAAGTTATACGGTATGCCTATAGTATACATACTCTTTATACTTCTCATTTTATATTTTATATAGTCTATAGTATACTTTACAATCAGATAGTGCTACTGTCCGCTCCCGCGAGTAACACCCAGTACTGACTCTGCTCAGTACAAATGTAAAATTGTACGCATCGTATGAGTTATAAGAAAGGAATATATACATATGTATGATAAAACCTCATGAGAAGGCGCCGGCGCAATAAATGTACGCGTGTGCCGGAGGGGACCGGTATAGGGCCGATATCGGATTTATACATGTAGATCCCAATTGCTTAAGATAAATTTAAATGGCCACACATCAACCAACCACATCTTAAGCTCAGGTAACGATTGGGTTTAGCTGAGGAGGTAAATTAGTCCTACTTAATTTGTTTAATTGATTTTTACATCCATTCTATGTTTTACTAGTAAAATTCACCATCCAAACAGGCTTTTTCAAGCTGGTATAGGTTACCTAATAATCAATTACACAACTAAAAATATTCTATTAAACACCTTTTCTAGCATACACATTATGGGTTTTAAAGATATGATAAAAAAAACTTATAACAAACACTCAAAATAGTTTGTCTATACTAGATTACATCCAAAATACTTTATTCTATATAACTTTATATAATAAAATCCAACATTAAGCAATCACAATCACAATTGTCAATTGTTAAGGCACCGAGCCAATTTTATTCAGCAATAGATGCTGGTTAAATTTTTTTCTTGACAAATTCTGTTGGCTATACTAGTGTATCAAATGCTGATATTTTTGACCCATAAATGGTATTAGAGAACAGAATTTTTAACTAAAATGATTGAAAGAGCATCTTTCAAAGGTGTTCCAAAAGATTTTTTGTTTCCAAGAGTCCAAAAATTAGCTAATGCTGCTAGTACAAGTAGTCAAAATATTTCCATTATTACAAGATATGGGGGAAGTTACTGAAAGAATTCAAATAGGGCCAAAATTGAACTAATTGTTCAAAATTAGAATATAATAGTAGATTTTCTGTTAACAAATTTAAAATTGTTCTTTATTGGGTATATAGTATATAGATTTTCGTGATATAGCTAAATAATAAATACTATTAATTTTTTATTTTTTACCTTCTTTTTTTGATTAATTTTAAACTACTGTTGCGTGATATCTCTGTGTAGTAAAGCAACTTTTTTCTGGTCAATAATGTAGTAAATTGGACTACCTTTAGAATGATACCTATCTTAACTCGATATTAGCCATATTTTCTTATAAATCATGCGTTGGAAGTGTTGTTTATTTCGTTGGTTTACTTAAAAAAAAAAGACTTAGTAGAAAATTATAAGGTAAAAATATACTCTAGCCGAGGTAACCTATAAGAAAAATTCACTTCTAAAAATTTAAAAAAAAAAAATTCATGATGAGAAATTTGTTTAAGCTTGGTAACGAATCATTCGAGTGCTTGTAAAGATTAGACTGCTTGTAGGGAATATGCTTCAAATTATACTATAGCTCTTAATTCACATTTTTTATCGGGCCCGACACTTAAGCTGTGTAACACCGCATTACCTCACTTTATACCTTACTTAAATTCGTTAAGATATTAATTAGTACAACTTGTAAATATAATAAAATTTGTGGTTGATTATAATTATTTAAATGAAATGGGGCAAATGCTACTCCGTTATAAGCCACATTGGGCTTAAGCGTACTTGTACATTATGACGTCCTAGCTCTATAGACCAATACAGGCTAGTAACTTGTAACTTTTCTGGACGCGTCCTCGTAAGAGACGCTTGACGTATACAATCAAATAAGCCTTTTAAAGAGAAAAAAGCTACTAGACTAAATCTATCAAAACCACTAATATTCTAAACGTTTTGAGTGTTCATTGCA
The DNA here is from genome assembly GCA_030564325.1 of Blastobotrys capitulatus. NCBI lineage: Eukaryota > Fungi > Ascomycota > Dipodascomycetes > Dipodascales > Trichomonascaceae > Blastobotrys > Blastobotrys capitulatus. The sequence goes on along the minus strand of JAJLUL010000186.1, from coordinate 36,147 downwards.
ATTGTAGAAGTACCCCCAAAACAATTTTGGGAGGGCATGGATGGGTTGAAATTAATTAATGCATTTGTTGAGTTATGTAGTTGTAAGTGTTGTATGTACACGTATCATTGCATATATATAGGGGATACATATGTTATATATTTAAATTTCTGAGTTAAGATCTTTAAATTAATTGAAAAATAGTGAAAATTTGACTTCAATTTTTTTTTTTTTCACGTAACAATTGCTCAACCATAACCAAAAGTAAGAATATATAATATTAAACAGTATATCGATCCAGGCTTATTTTTATAATATGTTATCATATAGATTGATGAAATTACTAAACTAACCAGGTTTTGCGATTTATTATGGACATAATTACTAATCTATAGCTAGTTGATCAATTGAGTCTACTACACCAATTTCTTGCAACTATAGTATACTCTATTATAGTAATCGTGAAGATCTCGGTGAATCTTCGGCTATAAATATAAATATTATTTTTCACCAAGGAATAGTGTTTTCACAACTCAACTACTAGATTACTTGAAGTAAATAGTTCATTATTTTTGTATATACAAATGCCTGGTTATCTTAGAAAATTTCCTGTAGACTATGCACCATTCGAACACACACACCGAGTAACTAACAATCCATGTACTGTACCATGAATTCCCGCCACACTTTGTGCGGCTGCTTATAATCAAGCTTATCAAAGATTCAAATCTTTCAAATCAATCACAAGCCTCGGTAGAACTAAAACTAAAACTAACCTAAACTTTTTCCCAAAAAAAAGTTTAGAAAACGTAATATTATCATAGCGGTGACTAACCGGGGAAATCTGATTCGCTCAAGCAGCATTAGTCGGGGGCCCGAGATAACGAAATTTTCAAACAATGGATAGTGGGGTATAAAAAAGATCAAAAAAAAAAAAAATCATTTCAAGCAGGTTTGTCCGAATTACCGATGGACCGAAGCACGCAAAAAAATATAATAATTAATTGAGCAGTTGAATTAATCATTCAAAAATAAAAATCAAAATCAATCAAGTCCCTTGGTAAACAAAATACTTAAATGTTTTAGCAATTTTTTTTTTAAACTTTTTTCTATCTTTCTCCACATTTTCTTATAATAACAACTTCATCAAAAGACAAAATGGTAGCATCATCAAAAGAATTAAGTCCATGGGGTAAAGCGATTGCTGGTTCAGCAGCAGCTATTATTGCAAATACATTAGTTTATCCATTAGATATTGTTAAAACTAGATTACAAGTACAAAATGATTCAGAATATGATGGAACTATAGATGCATTAAAAAAGATTTATGCTAATGAAGGTACAAAAGGATTATATAGAGGATTAGGAGGTAGTTTATTAGGTGTTGCAAGTACAAATTTTGCATATTTTTATTGGTATGGATTAATTCGAGGTATTTCAGTTAAAAGATGGGGTAATAAGATTTCAACACCAACTGAATTAGCAATTGGTGCATTAGCAGGTGCTTTGGCACAAATTTTTACAATTCCAGTATCAGTTGTAACAACAAAACAACAAACATCAAAAGAAGAATTAACATTATTTGAAACTACAACAAAATTAGTTAAAGAACATGGTGTTTCATCATTATGGACTGGATTAAAAGCATCATTAATTTTAGTTGTTAATCCATCAATTACTTATGGATCATTTGAAAGATTAAAAACTGTATTATTTCCAAATAAGAAATTTTTAAGTCCATATGAAAATTTCTTAATAGGAGCATTATCAAAAATTATGGCAACTTTAGTAACACAACCTTTAATTGTTGCTAAAGTTATGCAACAATCATCACAAGAATTATATTCATCATTTGTAGCTGTATTGGTTCATTTAGTTCAAACAAAAGGACCAAAAGGATTATATAAAGGTATTGGACCACAAATTTCAAAAGGTGTTATGGTACAAGGTTTATTATTTATGTTTAAAGATCAAGTTGAATTATTGATTGCATTGTTATTTAGATTAATTAAAAAGAGAGGTGTAATGTTAGCATAGTAATTGTAATTATTGAAAAAAAAATTGCGTTATTGTACATTAATTGTAGACTATTTTTTCCCCAATCAATTTTTTCGAATTTTCACTCTACACAACCACACCCACATCAACATGACTAAAGATTTAATTGCTGAATTTAAAAAAATTGAAAGTGAAAGACCACCATTTGATTTAAAAGATTTCAAATTTGAACAAACTCCAGATCCAAATTGGAAACCAGGATCAGGATCTAATAATACTGATGATTCATGGTCAAAACATGAAAAAACTAGTATTGATCCTTATGAAGAAAATAGATCACCAGTATCAAATTATAAATTATTAATTAGTGGGATTATTCCAAGACCTATTGGATTTGTTGCAACTCAAAATAATGAAGGATTAGATAATATTGCACCATTTAGTTATACAAGTTTTGTTTGTCATGATCCACCAATTTTTTGTATTGGTGTAAGTGGAAGTCCTGGTAGATATAAAGATACAAGAACCAATTTATTAGAAACTAAAGAATGTACTATTAATATGATTAGTGAATGGTTTGTTGAAGCAGCCAATTATACAGCAACAAATAGTCCACATGGAGTTGATGAAATTTCATTAGCAGGATTAACAAAATTAAAAAGTTCAAAAATTAATGTTCCTCATATTAAAGAAAGTGCATTTAGTATTGAATGTAAATTATTACATCATCATGTTTGGTATTCTAAAAAAGATGGTAAAGAAACTGGTACATTATTTATTGTTGAAGGTGTTAATTTTCATGTTAGAGAAGATTTATTAAATGAAGAAAAAAATAATATTGATGTTACAAAATATAAACCAATTAGTAGATTAGGTGGAATTTTATATGGTAGAACTACAGATGCTTATGAATTACCAAGATATGAATATAAAAATTAGTATATTTTAAATAAAAAAAAAAAAAAATTAAATAAATAAATAAATTAATAATGCATTTTGTCTTTGTGTGTGCGTAAAAAAAATAAATAAAAATTAATATAAAATAACTGGTAAACATCGTTGACTTGTAACAACTAATAATTCTCTATAAGTAAATCCAGCAAAATTAGAATCTCTTCTTAAATACCATAACATTCTTAAAAAATCAATAATAGATTGTAAAGAAATTTTATTAGTTTTCCATTTCAATTGTTCTAATCTTGATAAAATAATTTGTTGATCTTGTGGTAATTCACATACAATACCAATTTGCCATAAAGGCCAAGCATGTAAAACATTTGAACCTGATGTTAATGAAATATTTTCTAAACTTCTAATTCCTGCTACTACTAATGCTTTAATATTTGGTGATAATTCATTACCAAATTCAGTATTATCTAATTTCATATAAAAATATAAATCAGATGCTGTTTTAATTAATTGAGTTGTATGATACATATCAGGTTGCATGCCATCTAATGGTGTCCACATACTTAATAAAATTTGAAATTCTAATCTTCTTTCAATATGTTTTGAAATCCAACCAGTACTATCTGGTACATTATAAGCTTCATTTAATTGTTTTAAAATATTATTACCTTGTAAAAAACTTGGATGAACAGTTTTTTGAATTTCACTTGATAAAAATGCAATACCAGAAATTGCTCGATATAATGGACCTAAACTTGCAACAAATGCTGATTGACAAGGATCTGGACCATTTGGTTCTAAATACCAAGTTGATCTATATAATCCTGCCAACATTGGTGGTTCATTACTTATTAATGAACTCATTGTATCATGATATTCTAATAAATAACTTATTAATCTCATATTTTTATTTGTACTACCTTGACTTAAAATTGAACTTTCTCCACCAGAAATTGCACCTCTAACTGCTCCTTGTACATGTTTTTTCCAAATATCATAATTAGATTCATAAACTTCTTGCATTGCTAATACTAAAACTGATGATAATGCTGGTAAATCAAAAACTGTATTATTCATATCTTCTCTTAATGCTTTGAGTGCTTCTACTTTAAATTCAACTGACATTGAAATATATTCTGGATATAATTGGGACATGTGTCTTGCTGATAACCCACATAATGCATATTTTAAACTAGTACTATTTTCATATTGCGGAATTATAACGTCTTTGAAAATATTGGTTGTACTATAACTATCCAAAATATTTAATTCATCTGCTAAAATGTTACTAAAATGATTAATTAATAATCTTTCAGTACCATCATGAATAGCAGTATGAAGATTACTAGTTGTGGTATTGTTACTACTACTTGTTGGTGCAACTAATGAAGGTGATGGTATATTTAAATTTGGTAAATTTTGTGTATTAATTGGTTGGGTTAATGTTGATTGATTACTCCATTGATTGTTATTATAAACAGAATTGTCGTAATAATTATTATTAATTGAATTTAAAGAATTTGAAGATCCAGTGCTTGCTGATGAAACTGAATTGTCTAATTTTGAAGGAGGTGTAAAAGATTCTTGAATTAATTGATCAATATTTTCTGGTCGATAATTTTCAAAATATATATTTTTGTTATTTGTAAAATTATTAGTAGTATTATTATCAGGAACTGGTGTGGGTAATGATGATGATGATAATGATTGTGCTGTAGTTGATGTTTTTAAATTAGATGATGGAGATGCTGTTGTTGTTGATTGAGTATTAGCTGTCTTTGCTGCTGCTCTTTTTGCTCTTGCTCGGGGTGATAACCGATCTTCTTGCCATTTTAATCTAATACCATAACCTTCACATACAATATTCAATCTTGTACAATTTTTACAATGTGGTTTACCTTCATCACATTTATAACCTCTTCTTCTACATGTCCAACAACCTATTATAAAAAAAAAAGTTAGTATTATTTAGTTTCTAAAGACACATACCTGTTCTTAATCGTTGAATTTTTTTCTTTGGTTTACCATTAGCATCTAACGGTTGTGATTTTGTAGAATTAGTCGACTGATTAGATTTCGTGCTCATTTAAAATGTACTTTATTTAAACAGTTTATATTTTTCTTTGATAAATTTTTTAAAGTTGCGTTGTTGCTCTTGTTATTAACGTTTGATTTATTAACTATTAATTTTTTTTTTTGGTATTTAATTAAAGAAGCTTATAACTTGATAAATACCGAAAAAATATTAATAAATACTATATTGTCGAATTTTAGATATACAAAAAAAAGACTATTTTCTATAATATTGTCGTGTAAGAATATTAAAAAAAAAAAAAAAAGTGATTGTTATGATGGATGAAAAATTAAAAAAAAGAGAAGGAACAAAAAAAAAACTGATGAAAAGAACGATCGACCGTTACTTTTTTTTTTTTACACCAAGAAAAAAAAAAAAAAAAAATAGAACCAGAATTTTTTATAATAAAAAAGCACTTAATTCACCGTGTGCGGGTGTTTTGTTTTAGTGCCACAAGAAAAATAAAAAATCCATAACTAAATATCAAAAACTGCTAATAGGATGAACCGAACTAGGTTTTAGATTTAAAATTGCTTTTTTCCTTTTTTGTTATTTTTTTTTTTTTTTTGCTTTCTGAATACTTTTTATTTTTCTATTTCCAATCATGGGTTAATTGGAGTTATTCTCTGTTTACATTAATCAACTAAATTGATGGTTATATTGTTAAAGTATATATTCTATTCAGCACGTTCTCTCTTTTCGCTTAAATACCAAAGTATTAGACTTGCAGATAAACCTTATTGATCAGAATAGATTCTTGATAATAAATAATCTACATATATATAAAAATAGTGGAGAAAAAAAGAATAGATTTAAACGATTCCATTAAAGCTTAATGATTGAAAATCTTAATATTAGCAAGGTCCAATAAACCTTAATCTTGTTACGTACTTTACCTGGAGTCTTGAGTAAAATTTAAACTTTATTTTCAAAACGATCTCCAGAAGATCTCTCGAAGAATATGATATTTGAACGGTTTTTTTCACCTATATATGTTGATCAAAGATAATGATAAGCAAGGTTATTTTTCAATGCTACTTGGTATACTGAAGATATTGTTGAGTATAACTAGTATTTAAAAGATGATGCTACCGAAATAGGAAATAAATTTCCATACTAAAGACAAAGGACTAGACTCGAGATCTTGGAGAAAAAAAATTCTATAGCAATATTGATATATCAATATATCAATCATTAGAATCATTCAAAACGACAGAACTTTGATTATAGCACAGATCACTTTTATAAATCCCTCATAAATGGAGAATACAAATACTAACATCCTCTAATTAGTTAACCAATAACAAGAAAAAATTAAAGTCCAAACTTAGACATATTTGTGTGTTCACCAGTGTATTCAGGTGGCTATTTTATCGTCAATTTCCACAGGGTATAGACACAGAATTCTCCAGATATAATTTCACTATTTCAACGCAGGAAATCTTAACGGGTTTTTTTTCATAATTAAACACTGGTTTTTTTTTTTTCACTTTTTCGGCCCTGAAATGTACTTGATTGGAAATTATATGCGATATCATAGAACGTCGAGTATAAATTATCTGATGCTTTAATTAATTCATTAACGTGAAAATCTATCGATAATATTTGATCAGCTAAACTGCCAAAAAAAAAATTCTCAAGCCACAATTTCACTATTGGTATAATCCACCGGATAATTCATGCATTTCGAATGCCGAAGGCTTTTGTGCACGTAGTGACAGCTCATAGTTTTAGCAGCACCGGTACGTAGCTCCACTAAGTAGCAGATGCACTTGTACATGCACATGTATATCATTTATAAGCCATACTTCCTTAGTATGATACAAGTTAACAAAGCTTGCAATATACATATATCACTCAAGATAGCCAATCTTGAATCTAATCTTTTTTATAATTCGATGATCATCGGGATCTTCGAATTCCACCAATTAATATTATCATATTCAACGTTTTTTTTTTTTTTTTAGTATTGATGAAAAGCTTCAGTATTTTTTCTTTAAGTTATAAAGAGGTGTATTTTTGAACTGTTGGAATATCACTTTTTGGGAATGTTCAAATTTGAATAAAAGCCTCAAGATGAGACAAGAAGGTTTAAGCAGGATAATATTTTTTTTTTCCTTAAGATTTTATACCAGATCTGAGTGTAAGTATATACATTGCCAGCTCAGACTATTGCACTCCCAAATTTTAAAGACGGATTTGTCCATGTGTGGTAAGTATCACTGGCACCAGCTTTTATAATATATATAATTAAAGAGTTATTCATTAATTATGAATCCCATTTTTTATATATTTAACTTAGATCTATACAACGATTATTATCATTGTTATTTGCAATCTACATCCGTATATATTTATAATCATGTTTGAAATAATTTGATTCCAGTGTCATGAAAATCTTTCAACTTAGTGTTGTGAACTATATATGGACGATATTAAGAAAAATTCAAAAGCCTATAGGATATATATTATAGTAGGATTTTGAGCCCGGTCACAGATAACAAAATGATTTTATACAGCGTTTTCTATATCAGCCGACATTATCCCGTCCGTCTAGCAATAGCAAACGCGTACCACATTTTAAACACCATACTTAGCCTACAAGTACAATACATTGAGACAGTTTATAATATTAGTAAATATAATCAATATTGTCACGTCGACCGCTTCATTTTCAAGTATACTCTGGCCACACTTTAACTTCCTAACTTCCGAGTTTAGCATCTGAATAGAAAAATTAATTAATAAATTAATTAATAAATCAAAATATTTTATATATATGGATATATTGGTATTATACCTGAACTGTTTTGAGTCTCTAAGTTCCTCGTGTGATTATATATAATATTAACTTGTATAAATTTTAAGCTCCTCGACTAATTATACATATAATTTAGTTTTAATATAATTAAAGAAAATTTTAATTGATTTACAGAAAGCAAGGATTGATAAAAGTTCTAATTCCAATTAATTAGCACGTGCCTGAGTTATAACTTTTCTCTATCGATAATGTGGGTTATAATATGTTTGCTGATTGGCTTGTTTTCGTGTATATAGATTTCAAGTCACGTATCATGAATTCATCATGGATGCAACATACTTAGTTGTATAATAGATCGTACCAGCCTAAGCGCTCGTATACTAATAGAATAAAATCTTTTAAAGGACGCCTTTGCCCACCTTTAGAATGTATATAGACATCTGGTATACTTATTTGATTCAATAAATTCATTAAAAATAATATCTCTAATGAAAAATTTAATATATGTATACCACGGAGCATCAATCCCATGGATTGATCCTAATATCATGTACCAAAAGTATCTAAATAACTAATAGTAAAAAGGGTGGCCATAAAAAATGGCATGATTTTTATGGGAAAAGATTACTGACTCAAAAGTGTCTCAAGATGTTTTATTTTTTTTTTTTTTTATTTTTTTTTTTCCATAACGAGATATCGATCTGAGAGTATTAGTTTCTTATCAATTGTATACCATCATCAGGTATATTATCAAATCCTTGGAAATATAAAAAAAAAAAAAAAAAAGGTTAGCCAAGTTCATACTGATTACCCATCCAGAAGGTGACCAGGTACCCATTATTAACTTTCACAAGCTATTATCCAATACAAGAAAAAAAAAAATTGTTGGGCCCCTTAAAGTTTCAATTAAGAGTACATATTAGTCGAGAACGATCAACAAGGCTTGGATTGCACTTTTGTTACTATAATCAGTTATTATTTATAAAGATTTGGTGTAGAAAACTTCTTGTAATCATGAGAACATGCATACATGTAACATTCTTATCGTGAGAATTATTGTATAATATAATAATAGCATTTTAGTTGCTAGAAAAATTCTAGACCAAGCAAATCAATTCAAATGAGGTTGAATTTAATCACGATAGACATTATGAGTATACCTAGGCTTCTATCAATATCGATCTATATCAAACATCCCACACCCCACTTATAAGAATTTTAAATACATATTTTGAGAGATCGATTCAAAGTGAGTAGCCCGTTTTGGTTCATATTATAATTAATTATACTACAGTAATTTTCAAGTTAAAATGCGCATGCCGGATAGCTATAAGTTGTGATTTATTTATTCGTTTAAATACGTACAGTTCTGGTCCTGGTGACTATAGGTACAGTTCATTGTAATAATAATGTATTAGTGCAGTTTCAAAAATAGTCCTGATCCGTTTTCAATCAATTATTAGCTATAGTGTTAATTTAATATAATAATATTTATTGCATATTCTGTATTATAACTATGTAACTGTATATATGGATATTAGATTAATATCTACCAGGTATATATCTCGTTTTTTAAACCACTTTGATATCTATAGATATATACTGTATATATATATATCTATAGCTCATTAAAGTACTTTAGGTTACATGCATAGCATAGAATTATTGATCGAATGCTACATATATATAAAGTATTATAATATTATGTATAGCATCTATTATAATCAAATCATGAACCCAATAATTAAATCACTAGGCTATTAATAGTCTGGGCTGCATTAATTTATTTTCGTATACTGAAAGATATGGTAGCTAGCGTCTAGCAATCGATTAATTAATTAATTAGTCAATTTATATATAACATATGCTCTGTATATCTTTTCAAAAAAATTTATTGTCATACATCTATGCAGCCACAAGTGCAATTTCAGACATACCAAGATAAGTCCATGATCAAGTTACACAATCCATGATGTTTCAAAACTCAGGATCCAAGATAATTCAGTGCTCAAGTAACATCTATATAAAAACACGAAAAAAGCGAGTCTGAAATCTGCTGTTTAATATCGATGTCATTGGCATTGTATTATAGAAGCTTCCAAAAAAGGACCGAGATATATACAATATTTATCCTTAATCAAAATAGAAAAAATAAAACTTACAAAAATAAATAAAAAAGCGGGAGTGTATGTATTACCTTTTAAAATAAAATTACAATAAAAGGAATTAATTACAGTTGATACCTGCATGTAGTATTCCTACCTACTTTTAAAACCCGTTAACTAAATTTTAAAGATTAACCTTTACAGTGTATCTATGGCCAAATCAATTGCAAGCTATTCTCTTGGTTTTAATTCGGGAAGGTTCTCGAGATCTTGACAAGATTTGAAATTATTTTACCTACCTACCTGTACTTGATCCCTTTAATAATTATGTTTTATTTAGAAATGTAATATAATCAGCTTGATTGGGTCGATATAAAAAAATAATTCATTGCATTAATGCAAGTATATGTCCAATTGTACAAGTGCATACTTGTACATTTACGATTTCAATACTAATATTGACATCTATTCATGCTTGTCTAATACTCAGTGTTTGTGTATACATGTCATATTATCCTGTACACGTTACAAACAATGGTGGCGGCGTATATATGCATGGGAGTTTTTGCAAAAACCGTATAGCATGCCATGGTGCACCTGAGTGCTGTGATGTACTGCACATGTAAAGTTGTCAGGATGTGAAATCAAATACACACCCATAAAAATACTTAAGACTTCTATAATTTAAACTAGCGGTGGAATGTACTGATTAATTGTATGTATAGTGTTATAGTGATATAATTAATGCTAGATTCTATGAATTCATATTAATCTATTTATTTAGGCCCAGGTGCCTGGCGCCTACTAAGACCACTGGTACTAGCTAAGCTGGTATCTATTTATATATACACTGTAACATCATGATGGTAATTTATATATGGTAGTATAAATACATTTTATGCACTTCCAGGTGGATATGCACTAAACATATGCGCATATGCAGATGTTATATGTATCCGGATACTTATAAATATGCATGCTGCAGATCTCGAGTACATATAATTAATATAGAGATAAACAATTTTCATTATAATATATACAGTATATATAGTATATAACCGACTTCTACTTGTAAGCATCTATAGAGCGCTAGTGCTGTAAACCAATTAGCGCAAATGTAATTATATCAATATACTATAATATTATAACTATTGATACATTGATGCAACATGAATTAATTAATATGTATATAGCCAATACCCATGAAGTCAGTATATCAACTAACATAAACATAACTCACATTGATTGATATGTCTAATAATACAGCTCATCATTTAAATTAATTGATTTGAACCTAATTTTAAGTTAAAGTTTTCAGGGGTTAGTTCGAGTCAAGCTTACTAAAGATCTTAATATTAACTATAATAGCTCGATTACGATAATATACTAAGTTGATGGATACAATATCTATATCACAACTTTTTACACTTGTATATATACTAATACCAATTATGATATATTCTATAGCCTTTTCGAAATCTTCCACTGATCGATTTGCCCTAACTTGATTAGCAAATGTCGCCCAAGGTCTATAATCCTTGATTAATAAATGCCCACTGTTTCTCACCAGTCTATAAATACCTTAAAACTTAAGTAAATTTCTACAAACACAATTAATTATGTAATATTGTTTTTTTTTAAAGCAAACAAACTGAAAAAAATGGGATTAATGATTCTATTTCAATCCTCGTTATTCCTAAAGTCAGATTCAAAAATTTTACTCAACAATTTTGTACTTAATATAAGTTTTTTAATTTTTTTTTGTATTATATAAAACCGTTTTTTTAATAAAACTTTATCTTGATTTGAGTACTCGTGTCAGTTGTCATAGGATACCAAACCCGCCGAATTACCCGCCACGGAAAATTTGTACAGCTTGAAGTTAATTGGTGGTTTTAATTGTTTTTCCCCCACAAAAATCCCACCCTCGGAACTTCCGACATAAATCAAAATAAGAAATATTTTCAGCCAGCCTTTCAAATTTTTTTTTTCTTTCTAGATTTAGTTTTAACCAACCAACCATCTATCTCAACTATTAAACTTTATTATAAATAAAAATAACCATAATTATTAAAAGTATAGGTCATAATAATTCTTAAATATACATATGCACAAGGAATAATTTAATAGTTCCTGAAATTATCAACTTTATTATTTTATTATTAATAACGCACATGTTTATTATGACGATTGTTTTTACCTAATCAAGTAATCCAATTCCGAATTTAAATTTAAAAAAATTTTATTATAACTAGTCTATATATACAATCATAAATAAATTATTAAATAAAAAGATATCATTAAGCTTCTGTAATAAATGAAAAAGGATTTGTAGCCATTTCAGCAATTGCTACTTCTTGATCATCTAAATAATGAACCAAATACATTGATCTTAATAAAGTATCACCTAACAAAGCTAAATTATTATTAAAATTTTTATTATTTGTTATACCTAAAACCCATTTCCCAGGTGGATTACCAGTAAACTTTTTACCATCTAAAAATATTTCAGCTGGTGGTATTGATACACTTGCTTGTTTATTAGAACCAAATTTAAATGTTAAAGGTTCAATACTTCTATGATCTGTAAAATATAGATTTCTTTTTTCATCTAAAGTTGCATTATAATTTTTTGCAATTTTATCAGCAATTTCTTTTGGTACATATGTAAAAGTTGTACCACAATCTAATGTACCTTTAAAACTTTTATCATCATCTGAATATCCATCAATAAAAGTTTCAACTGAAAAAGTAGGCGAATCTTTTGGTGATAATGGAACTTTTTCCAATTTACCTTTATATTTACCATGATCAATTCCACCAAAAATTATTGTACCTTTATCACTAGAATATTTATTTAAATATAATGAATAAGCATTTTTTTTTATAATTCCTTGATTCTTTAAACTTTCAGGAAAATTTGGATATTTATTATCTGTCATTTCATTACTTCTTAAACCTATTCCAAAAATTCCTTGACCAAATCCATGATCTTCTTTATCAACTAATGCAAATTTTTGATCTTTAACTTTGGCACCTCCATAACTAACATAATCTTTACCCCAATGGCCCCAAACTTGTCCAGTAATATAACCTATATGAAAATCTTCATCTAATCTTTTATAAGTTGATGATTTGTTGGGTTGAAAAGAATTATCAATTCTTTCCGGTCCATATACCCATAAATCACTTGATCCAGTATCTATACTTGCTTGAATGGTTTGACCTGGAGAACCAATTTCTAAATTAACTAAATATTGATAAACTGAGTTTTCTAATTCTCCAACTGGTGCATTTGGTACATTCATATCCATTGCTAATAATTCAAAAAGACGTGAATATTTTCTTTTAAAAATTTCATGATCTTTTTTTTGAATTTTTTTTTTTGTCATTTCCATTTCTAAAAACCCATTGTTTATAGTAGCACCATAAGCTATCGATGATAATAGTAATAGGTTAAGTATTTTCATTGTAGATATTTTTGTTTTGTAAAAAGTTTATGGATATGTCATGTTTATATATATAAAAGGGCTATAATTTAAATTATATAAGAATAACATATGCATATAACAATGAAAGTAACCGTTAGTACAATACATCATCAATATAACAGTTTTAACAGTATCTGTGATCATTTTTTCTTTCTTGTGCTGTTTAAAGCATGATATTAAGTTGGATCCAGACTAGTGGATCTCGGCTTGAATATTTTTAAACAAAGATCTACAATCATTGCTCACATCGGCATAATGATTTTTTTTTTTGACACCACAACATGTTTACACTCTATGTTGGTACTATTCGGTCATGTTGTTGTGAAACAAACTTGGCAGCTTGTATAATACTGTATACTATCAATATATATAAGCTTGACTCCAACAATGGGATATAAATATTTTAATTATCGAATGCTATGATATTTAAACTGTAGTAAGTTTTCTAGCTAGTATTATGCTTTAAAGAAACACCTCTTTATGTATCAAGTCAACTAGTTCTTATATTAACAGATTTCTTTATTTTGAATGATCATAAAAGACGTAAATATAAACTTGTATAATACATATACTTGCACATGTATGGCAACAAGCTCAATGATCATTCTAATCAGAGGAATGAATTGATTTTAATTGCTGGATAGATATAGCCTAATACCTGTACAGTACTATTTTAGACATATATTAGTTGTAAATTGAGCTACATCTCAAATGATATAGGTTTCTATAAGATCGGCTGAATCTATCATATAATATAAATCCTGATAAAGGTGGTCATGCTGATCTGTAAAATGTTAACATGATTAATATTGAATGATCTTTTTAGAAAGCTCAGGCATCCATACCCAAAAAACTAATATCACCCAGATTTTTCCTTACTGCGTAACAAAAAATTTATAACAAACAGAATTCTTTTGTCTCAGTTTTGAGACATATTCTTAACTGATAACGTTATCCAAGCTTCGATTAGATAACGCCACACACATTAATAAAAAAAGAAAAAAAAAATTAGAAAAATATTAAACTTATATATCTAAATAATCATCAGAATGAGCTGCTTGAGCAATAGATATTTCTCTATTATCCAAATCATAAACTACATAAGCAGATCTTAAAAAAGAATCTCCCAAAATATATTTATTAGCAGCATCACTTGCTTTTGCAATACCAAAAATATATGGTTTATTCATTCTAGTTGGTTCCCCCAAATGACCATCTCTAATAAATAATTCTGATGGTAGAATAGAAATTTTAGTCTCCCCTATAATAAAACGTAACGGTTGATTATTATTATTTTTACCAAATTGATGGATTGAATTTTTTGATGCTCTATAATATCCTCCTTCTGAATCATATTCAGCATTATAAAATTTAGCCAAAGTCATTGCAATTTTATCAGGTAAATAAGTTAATGTTGTACCACTATCTAATAATCCGTTAAATTCACTAAAATTAATTGGATTATTTGGATCTTCAACTTCAATTTTAATTTCAAATTTATGTAAAGATGTTAATGGTACTGTTGATAAATAACCTTTATATTTAGAATGATCAACTCCTCCAAATACAATTGAACCTTTTGATGCATTAAAATGATTCAAAAATAATGAAAACATATTTCTTTCAATAATACCTTGTTTAACTAAATTTTGTGGGAAATTTAAATAATTATCTCTTGTACTTTCATCACTTGAAAATCCAACACCCAATACACCAGCTTGAAATTGATTATCAGAACTATCAACTATTGCCAATTGTTGATTTTTAACAATTGCTGGACCCATTGCAACTGTTTCTTTAACCCAATCTCCTTTTGCACCTCCTGAAATATATTGAATATTAAATTTTTTATCCAATTTATTAAAACTTTTACTTTTTTTATAATCAAAACATTTAAATGATCTTGTCATATCTTTCCCAACAATCCATAAATCACTTGATCCAGTATCTAATGTTGCTTCAACTAATTGACCAGGTGTACCTACTTGTAATGTTGCAACATATTCATATCTATTATTTTTTAAACTATTATGAAATGGATCTCTTTTTTGTATGTTAGTTATTAATTTCCTTTCTAATTCTAATTCTAATGAAAAAACGGTAGTTAATAATAATACAATTAATGATTTCATTTTTATTTTTTTTTTATACAAATTGTAAGAAAATATAATCTATTTATTAAAATAATAAATTAGAGGGGAAAAAAAAAGGATTTAAAACGATCTAATCACCTTCTACAACAAAAAAAAAAAGAATTACTTGGATAATAATATTAATCTAAAGGCTCATATTTTGGCAATTCTTGGATATGACTCTTTGTAGAAAAACTAGCTTGAGCTAATGAAATAGTTTTTTCATCATTATCAATCAAAAAATATGCACTTCTTAAAAATGGTAAACCTAAAATATTTGGTTGTTGTTTTGTTGGAACCATTGCAAACATTAATTTACCTTGAACTGTTAAAACATATTCTTCTGGTGGGATAATAATTTGTGCTCCACCAATTTGAAATAAAATATGTTGTTCAGGCATTTTATTAAAAAAATATGCTTCATTTTCTTTATCAAATTCACAACCAATAAAAGTTGATAATTCATCTAATTTTTCTTTTGGTAAATAACATAATGCACTACCAGTATCTAAATCAGCATGAAAAGTTCCAGAAACATTTAAAATTTCACCAGGAACTCTAAACCAAGAATCATTTGACATTGGAATAGTTGCTAAAGATCCTTCAAATTTTTGTTTATCAAATCCACCAAATGCAATATAACCAGTAGATTCATTTAAACTATTTAAAAATACACTATAAGCATCTCTTTTAATTAATCCTTGTTTCTTTAAAGATTGTGAAAAAGTTGGATATTTAACTTTAACATTTTGAGATCCTTGTGGTGCTAATCCAAATACTCCATTAATAGGTGAATCATTATTACTTTCAACAATAGCAAATTGTTGATCAGGTACTAAAAATTGACCAAATTTTACAGAATCTTTAACAAATTTTCCTGTAACATTATAATTATCTAATCCATAACTTGCTTTAAATTCAAATGAAGTTGGTTGTTGTGTTGATGATTTATTTTTTAAAGTTTCAACCCAAATATCACTACTACCAGTATCGATTAATAAATCAATTTTTTCCCCTTTTTCTCCAATCTCGATCTCTGAAAAATATCCAACCTTATCATTGGTAATTTCTACGTTACCAGCATCCCGTTTTGATAAATATGATATTAAAGATTTAGAACCACCAGATCTTGCTTTCATTGGAACATGTAATACATCTGCAAAACATAATCCAATTAAAACATTTAATAATATAATTCTCATTTTTTTGTTTATAGAAAAAAGATATAGTCAAGAAATTAAAATATTAAACAAAAAAAAAAGGTTCAAGATTTGAGGAAAAGAAACCCTAAAGGAACCTAAGCATAGATCCCCGAAATTCAAGAGATCGAGGGAAAAAAATGTGTTCTTTGTTTATCATTTGAGAATAAGGGATGACGTCTATAGACAAGGCTGTAGTTAGAAAATGATTAGAAAAGCTTAAGTGATGGCTGCAAGGTACGTATGAGCATCTGCAGCATTCAAAGTGACGTGCGCACGCATAGAAGGATTCAAGCTGGTCTAAGAAAAAGCTCAACAATCCAAGTCTAATGAGAATGAGAATATTTACGGATTTTGAAAATACTATTAATTTCCAAGGTTTCAACCCCTTAAAATATTTTTTCTATATATTCTATCATATAATCTTAATATTACTAATTAAAATGCTTTAATAACTAATTATCAATTCTTTTTAAAGAAAAAGGATTTTTCATAAATCGTTTAACTAAATTATATTTTGCTAAAATTCCATGAACTTTTTTATTAATTTGTTTTGATAATGGTTCAATTGCAAAAACATTAGTCTTTTTAGCATAACTAGCTTGTGCAATTTGAATTTGTTTTTGATCAGCATCAAATACAACATATGCACTTCTTAAAAATGAACCACCTAAAATATTAGTTGAAAAATCAGTTGGTAAAATTGGCATAACATATGGTTTATCTGGATTATTTGATCCAACCCAACTTGCTTTCATTGCTAATTCTTTTGGTGTAATTTCAATTTCTTTATTACCTAATTTAAAAATTACACTTTTCTTTGGTAATTCTTTATATAACCAACCACCTTCATTTGCATCAAATTCAGCTCCAGTTTGTTTGGCAATATCATCAACAACATCTTTTGGTAATGACATGAATGTTGAACCAGAATCTAATAATGCATTAAATTTTTTACCATTAACTTCAACAGGAACTTCAAATTTATCATCATGAGTTGTTTTAACTGTTTCTAATTTCCCAGTAAATTTTGCATCATCAATACCACCAAATAAAATTGATCCAGTATTTGATTCTAAATTATCTAAATATAATGAATATGCATTTCTTTTAATTAAACCTTGTTTTTTCATATTTTCTGGTAAATTTGGATATTTATCTTTTGCAACTTCATCACCCATCATACCAATTCCAAAAATACCTGCATCTTCTGGTTGTGTTGGTTTAATAACTTCTGCCATTTGTTGATCTTTAACTTTAAAATCTCCATATTCTAATACATCTTTAAAATAATCACCTTCAGCACCAGTACCTTGTGCATAAAAAATTTCAAATTCACTATTAACATATTTATAAGTTGATGATTTATTTGCATTATATGATGGATTAATACCACTCATTGATCCATAAATCCAAATATCACTTGATCCGGTATCTAATAAACCTTGAACTTTTTGACCTGGTGAACCAACTTTAAATTCTGCATAATAAGCAACTTGTTTATTTTGAATAACTGCACTTTTATCATCTCTTTTAAATAAATTAGATCGTGGTTTTTGAGTAACTGGCATTTTAATTACACCTGATGGTATACTATTCGATGTTGATGGTGCTGCATTTGTATAGTCGAAAGTAGCTACTGCTACTAATGCAATTGTCGAAAGTTTCATTATGTTTTATGATAATAGAATGATGGTATCGAAAATATGAAAGAAAATAAAAAAGATTATTTTAAAATAAAGAGAGAAAAGAAACAAAAATTGAAGATATGTCAATTATTTTATACTCTTCGATCGTTTTTAAAATATTTATAGTAATAGAAATCATATACCGTATATAATTTTTTTTTTTTATATTATATCTAGGGGCAACATTGTTGAATAGGATTTTCCGTGTCGATGGTTACTTAGCCTCTGAAACTCTTGGTGTGTAACCTATACATGTATTATATTGTTTACCATTGTACAGGGTATAATAAGCTTAATAAAAATAAAATAGCTATTATAACTAAGAAAAAAAAAAGTTGACTGATCAGGTTTTAAATTTGTTTAATGAGTAGGATGGTCGTTAAATAGTCATTAGGAAGCATTCATATTATGGTTTAAAAATCTAATGACTATTCTTTGTTGGTTGTTGTATTATTAAACTAATAAAGTTAGTTAGACGTTGCGATTTTGTGTATCACGATTCGAATGAAAATAATAATAATGTAAATCATTTTAACCTGGAATAATATTCAAAGTCATGGATTTGGACTCTCATGCTTGTATAAAAGATCACGATCGTGATCGTGATATACTCTTTTTGGTGATAAGCATCTCGAGTGATACAAAATTTAACCCATGAAAAATGATAACCCTAGCAAAACTGGCAAATCAGGATACAATGTACACATTGTATACTTGTGTCCAATAACGTACCAATTCATGATCAATCTGACTCCATTCCAATTGTATCATATATCAAATTTATCACAATTTGAAGAGTTTGCTAACTTATGTTGGCATCCCTCTTATCACATTATGTGGTATACAAAATTAGTAGACATGTTTTGTGGGATCTACCAAAAAATCAATTTGACCTGGAGTGTCAATAATGATGTGGAAGAATTTTAATTTTGAATCAAGGGGTTACAGCAAAAAAAAAATATTGGCACAGAAATTTTTTT
>JAJLUL010000186.1:0-16731 GCA_030564325.1 Blastobotrys capitulatus | reverse complement strand
GATAGAATTACCTTAATACCGACTACATCACATTAAGATATGATGAGACTATAGAATATGCTTTATTGAATTTGAACTTAGTAGTCGAATCTTTATCAATCTGTCTTTAATAGGAACTCTGTCGATTATCTTTTTTCAATTGCTATAATTTAGAGATATATTATGTATCAATTCTTCATTGTTTGATATATTATTATAGATATCCGGATAAACTGTCAATTAATAGTTTATCATAGATCGATCGAGAGAAAGAGAAGTTTAAGTTTAAGTGAACTAATTATAACGGTTTTTTTTACTAATTAGGTAATTGAAATAAATTTTATATATAACATTGATGGATTTTATGTCAACTACTTTAAATTAATTAGGAATTATAAAGTTTAAAGATCGATCTTGAGTAATAATTGAGTTGTTTGTTCTTGTTATAATTTAATATATCAATTTAGTCTTATAATGATTTTAATTTTTATACACTATAATTATAGAAACCAATGATTAATTTAAAAATACCTTTTTTATGGGCCCGGATATACCTACTGCATATGATATAGATGATATATATATATTAATGTTAGTCGGAATAAAATTTACTTCTTCGATAGAATGCATGTTATAATTAATATCTGAACTTGAATTAGAGCCTATAGTCGTCAAATATTTTCAACATGGATCTAGCAAGCAACCTAGGTTGGCCATGTGCACCTGATTTAAATACAACTATGGGTCATATATAATGTACGTTATATACAAAATCTCAAGTTAATCAATTTCAGTATTAATCAAGATGCGATGAACTAATCCATAATTAAAGTATCACAGTACTTCAAATATCAACAATAGAATATCAGCTAGTTGATTGTAAAACGTTCGAATTTTTCGAATTGGAGATCGATCTCTAGCCGCAATCCATATCAGATACAATGTATATCGCGGCTGACCTAGACATTTGAGCACGTAATGATTGTCGTAAATATTATATATGATCAACTATCATCATACTTAGCAATTATAATGAACATTAGCTTATGAACTTTAAATTGATTTGCCATAATTATAAGTGTTTATAAGACTTACATTATTATATATATTATAGATATTTATATCTTCGAAGCTAACCTAGATTTAATCGAACCGCTCTACTATAGCTGCTACCTAGGGTATATATATACTGTTCAGTCGACGCGTTAACTAAATTTATGCACGTATCATTGCAACGTAGCTATAGCTAGTACTCCATATCTTCGAAGCTGCAGCTCCATGGGGCTGGCCACTTTAGAGTATTGTAGATAATATCAGATAATCAATGTTGTTGAAAAACTAGCCTATAATTATCATTGATGTTTCAGCTATGGATTTGATTGAGCATATGTTACATGTATGTGAATGGTAATCTATTTCCAGGTTAAAGACATCGTTCTATATATTAGTTTTTGGTAATTGAAGTAAGTCATAAATATTATTAGCTGCTACTACTAATATTCATGGATATATAATTTAAATTCATAAAAAATATTATAGTATACTATAGATATATATACACATGTATATCTATATAGTATGCTCCGAGATGGATTTTCAGATTAGATTAGATCAATCCATCAGGTTAAACCAGTTTTATAATTAAGTCATTACAATATACATATGAGCATGCACGTTCATTATAAATATGACGCATATATATAAATAATATTATCACAAAGAATATTATCCGGTAGTTAGCTATTTTTATAATATTTCAGCTCTGAAGCCAACCATGTACGGTATACAGTATTGTATTCGTATATACATGTATATTGACTATGATAGTACTTTAAATATATAAGAGGTATGTGCGAGTCCGTAAACTGTATAATGAGTTAATGATCATATACCATACGCGTGATTAGCGCTAATTACGACAATTTAGCTAATAGATCATCAGGAACATGAAGGATCCTCAAGGACGTCCAACTTGGTTTATGTGATGACACTTTAAAGTTGAACGATCATATATCTGAATATCTGGACCCCTTGAATTTTCATGATACGTATACCGGTAATTATAAACAGTTGTAATATTGATTTGCAATGATCATTAGATTTTTTATATATGATTCTAGAACACTCTTTTTGAATCCATCGCGTTACATCAGTTTGTCATCCAAATAATAGCTGGGATAAAAATAGTTGCTTATTATCATCTTCAGCTTAGGAGGTCAAGTCAATATCTGAATATTCTAATATCCACATACTGTTTAAAATATCGCATATATCAATCACGGGTGATCAATATTATAGGCTTCACCATGCATGACAGCTGGCTTAAAAATATGCTGTATATATTTATAAGTTTGTGAATTCAAATTATTCTCAATTAATGAGTATATATGAATAAATATTGCCACCACCCTATATATGTATACAGATCGATATATTATCATACAGCATATACATTGTATATTAATATTATTTTAAATATTTGATTGTTCCAATTAATTGATTACAGTAGATACTGTATATATGGGTGATGAATTTGAAAAATATCTAGCTGCTATTGATATGAATACATATATTAATCCGATCTAGAGCGACTGGTCCTATAGGCCGAGCGAATTGTTAAGGTTCACAAACTTAAGTAGGGTTTTAAGTAGTATATATAATTTCTGTCATTATAACAAGCTACCAGGTAGTTTGTGATATATATCAAGTAGTTGAAATTCGGTCCGACTAAGGTTGTTCTATAACATATATACAATAAACTACCTGGTACTGCTAGGATATCAGGATCTTATATATCACTGGCAGATATTATGTTAACATATGCAGGGGCAATTTTTGAAGAACAAGTACAAATAAGCTTAATTTACTTAAGATATGCTGGAAAAATATTACATACATATGTCGGAAGTAAAAAAAAGACCAATGGTATTATTGGTATCACACTATTCAGATCTAAGCTCGTCATAGCGGCAACAATGACCTTGAATAACTCAATTACCTTGTACTGATTTCGAATCAATTCTTCCAATTCTACCGTCATAACACGTCTCAATCTGATCTATAGACCAGTTAAATTCACGGGTACGTACCCCGCATCAATTACCTGGAACCTGAAATTTCAAGCTTGTCTAAGTGCAGTATATTTTTTATGATTCTTGCTAAATTTACCACAGTAACTACCCCACCATTATTATTTTTCCCCACGCTACCAGGTATATGTGATTTAAGCACTAGTAACTCCTTTAAACCGCCCGGTATGCCGTGCGAGTACAGTTTAAGCGCTACGAGACAAAAATAAAGCTTGCTATGATATTTTTGTCTTCCCCCTCATATATCTCATAACTTTAATTTGTCAATGAGAAATAAATTTCATCATGACACAAATGTATCATATTTGTAATTTAGACTAGAATCAGCATCCATGGATATATACAATTCAATTGTATGTGGTAGCTTCAATATATTGTACATATACACCACATCGTTCGGCATTTACAAAAGAGGTAGTTTTACAACTAATATCGTTGTTATTTAACTGATTGTATCAGTGATGATAACACTTTAACAATTGATATCATTTTTTGATTAAAATTTGAAACCAAAATGCAAATTTAGTATACGGAGATAAAAAAAAAAATGTTTAAAATGTTTGAAATGTACTAAATTGTTATACAGTATTACATTATCATTAATTTATTGAACAGGACACTACTAAATCAACATTCTCGCATGTTCTTAACTTAAATTAATAAAAAACTACATCAATTACAAACAAACAAAAACTATATATAAATACAATGAAATCCTCGACATCTAATAATCATTTTCCCCTAGGCTCGAGCTCAATTTATTTGTCCTACTAAGCAAAATCAACCCCTCCTTCCCTAATAGACCAAAAAAAAAAAAAGAAGAATGAAAAAAACATTTGATATAAAATTAAAAGGAAAATCACTTATAACAGCTATTAACATAACATGTTGTCTAAGTATTTTTTTCTTTGGTTATGATCAAGGATTAATGGGAGGTGTTAATAGTTCACCAAATTATGTTGAAACTATGAAATTTGGTCATGGAATTCCACCAACAAAAGATTATAAACATTGGGATGTTGAAATTACAAATCCAACAAAAGAAGGTGGAATTGTTGCAATTTATTATTTAGGAACTTTAATAGGTGCAATTTTATGTGGTTATATTAGTGATAAATTAGGTAGAATTAAAGCAATTAGAATTGGTTGTGTTTGGGTTTTATTAGGTTGTGCATTACAAACTAGTGCACAAAATGCTGCATGGATGTTATGTGCAAGAGTTATAAATGGTATTGGTACTGGATTTTTAAATGTTGCAATTCCAGTTTGGTCAGTTGAAACAAATGATTATACTGTTAGAGGTATTGCAATTGCAGTTAATTTTATGGCTAATATTGCAGGGGTTGTTGTTGCTTATTGGTTAAATTTTGGTTTATCATATATTCAAAATGGTATTTCACAATTTCAATGGAGATTTGTTATTGCATTTCAATTAGTACCATTAATTCCTTTAATATTTATGGTATCATTTTTACCAGAAAGTCCAAGATGGTTAATTCAACAACAAAAATATGATCAAGCTAAAATTGTTTTAGAAGATTTACGTGGTAAAACTAAAGCAATTGCAGAATTTGAAGATATTAAAGCGATTGTTGTTATTGAAGAATCAAAAACTGTTAATCCAACATTTTTTTCAATGGCCTTTAAATCTTATGGTAAATGGCATATGGCAAGAAGAGTTCAATTAGCTTTATGGTTTCAAATTATTCAAGAATGGGTTGGAATTGCTTCAATTACAGTTTATCAACCAATTATTTTTAAACAAGCAGGATTTGATAGTAATAAAAGTAATTGGTTATCAGGAGTAAATAATATTTTTTATTGTTTATCTACTTTAATTCCTGTTTTATTAGTTGATAGATTTGGTAGAAAAAAATTATCGTATTATGGATCAATTGGCCAAGCAATTAGTTTATTTTTATGTGGTGCATTTAGTAAATTAGCAAAAACAACTGATAATTCAAGTTTTGGATCAGCAAGTGCAGCATTTGTATTTATTTATACATTTATTTTTGGATCTGCTTGGTTAATGATTCCATGGTTATATCAAAATGAAATTTTCCCAATTAAAGTTAGAAGTAAAGGTGCTGCATGGGGTGTTGTTGGTTGGTCAATTGGTAATGGTTGGTTAATGTTATTAAATCCTGTAATGTTTGATTCAATTGGTGAAAAAACTTTTTATATTTTTGGTGCTGTTAATATTTTATCAATTTTTTTGGTTTATTTTTTTATACCAGAAACTTGTCAAAGAACTTTAGAAGAAATTGATTGGTTATTTGAACCAAAGAGTTGGTTAGCTAAAGATTCTGAAAAACATTATAAAGAAATGGCAATTCAAAATGTTAGTTTAACAAGAACTGTTCATGAAAATAAAGAATATGGAATGAAAGTTATTAATGCTCATTTAGAAAATGTTAATGATGATGGTAATGAATGAAATTAGTGTATTTTTTAGATAAACTAATTATAATTATAATATGATTTTACGATAGAAAAAGAGTATAGTTTGTTTAGCTATTATTAAAACATTAAATTCACTAAAAAAATTATAGAGTGTAGAAAAAAAAAAAATCTTCATGAGAAGAACCATAACCTAGTTATAAGCTAATCCTTTTTCTTATAAAATATTAGATAAAAGTCCATTAGCAATACCGTCTTGATTATGTTCAGATGAATGAACATTGTTAACATTACCTTTACCACCTGCTAAACCGCCATTACCACCATCACCACCTCCACCAGTTAATAATAATCCATGACCACCACCACCGCCAGACCCTCCTGGACCACTATCATAATTATTAGTATTGTCTTTGGTTTTTTGTTTTTATAAATTTAACTTACCCAATACCACCTTCACCTCCAAATAAGTTACCTGCTTGTGGTGCAGCTAAAACTGAAGTAATTGCAAAAGATAAAGCTAAGATGAATTTCATTGTTGTCAGTTTGTTTTTGTTGTTGATAGATCAGAATTAGTATATTTGGAATGAGAAAAGAACCTCTATTTATAGTTTTTTGGAGCTATTGCATTATATAACTATACATAACCAATTGAATCAATAATATTTAAAATTCTATCATAATCTATTGTGATCGTGATTTAGTAACTAATAACAAGAAAGTGAGGTACATCAGATATAGTGAATATAACATTGTATACTCGGTACTTTTATCATCTGATTATAATTATGATTTTAAATTTGAAATTGTATATTAAAATTTGTTGCAAAAACTAGAATTTTATAATCATATACTTTAGCTAGAACTTTAGCCAAGCTCAAATAATTATCCAACTCATTTGTACAAATAGCCCTTACCCATATAAAATGTACCAGCTACTTACTCAGAAAGGTATTTGCAATATTCAAAAAGGAGTATACTGATCAATCGATAGCGCATACTTGTAAATTAATTGCAAGTACACTAACACGTATAAAAGATAAAAAAAAATAACTAACTTCAATATTATTATAAGATGCTTAAAGTTTACATTTGGTAATAATAAAATAGGTAATTATTAGATGCCAGTGATTGTGTTAACAATTGGATAATATTTAAACTATATAGCTGACAGGTTGATAGGTATGTATCAACCTGGATGTATATATTAATCATAATTAGACTAATTATTTAAATTATAAACTTTAAAGTTGATTATAATCTAATGGAGTTTTTGTGAGATCTCGAGCTGGTACCACACCTTAAGTCGCTGTGAGCGTGTACAACGTTAGTTAAATTTTGATTGATGGATTTCGGCTATATAGTTGACTGAATTAGTTAGGAATCACGTATTCTATGATGGTCAGAAGGTTTTTTAGGGTAGGTTGTTTCAATTTTACTTGTATACAATGTATGCACGTACTTGTATACCGTGTAAGATTGTAATTGGCGCCCAGCAGAGAGATAGAGATAACTACTATATGCATGTACCTGTTCAGCTATAGAATAGTGTACTTGTTCAGTTCTATATTGATGTATTCTTGTTCGGGTTAATTTACTTGTGCTATAATATACATAATTGTACAAGTTGTACGTGTAGATGCGGTATATATCTGGATTAATTGCAATCATACAACAATTAACGATCCCTAGGGTAGGGAAATAAAATTTCTCAATATACCGTAAAATTCAAATTTAAGTATTAATGTGTATTTGTATTCAGACTTGATAACTGTCAAGAGTTGTATACAGTATATATATTTTTAGAGGTGATAAATATTTACAATTAATGCATGGCTATAGTACTAGTACTTCTGTGCGCATGTAATATGTAAGACGCGCGTTAATTACACGGCCAATACTTATAAATACTGGGTAAATACTGCGTTATAAACGTTAGCTTTATTCTAGTGTTAATGACCACGGGAGCTATAGTAGTTAAGCACACTCAGAAGGACCTAGGAGCAATAACTGATATATAACTTTTTGATAAACTCATGGCTGCAAACACCTCGTGTGTAGAATATTATTCATCATTAAGATCAACTACATTTCAGTGCACCATGGAATAAATGGGTTATAATAGCACGTAATTAATAAATTAACTAAGTCCTATATATTTTAGATCATAGCAAAAAAAAAAAAACTTCATAAGAGAAGAGCCATAACTAGTGACATAATAACTGGTTACTTATAAAATACCAGATAAAGCACCATTTAAAATACCATCAGAATTTTGTTCAGATGATGCAACACTATTGACATTACCTTTACCACCTGCTAAACCACCATTACCACCATCACCACCTCCACCAGTTAAAATTAAACCGTGACCACCACCACCACCAGATCCTCCTGGTCCACTATAACTTGTTAGTAAAAACTCTGGAATTTTCTCTAATGTGTGTATACTTACCCGATACCACCTTCACCGCCAGCTAAGTTACCAGCTTGAGCCATTGCACAACCTGAAATGATAGCTAAAGTTGAAGCAGTTAAGAAAAATGTCATTGTTTTAGAGTGTTTTTGTTATATTTTGTTGATGATAAAAGATTTTATTAAAGGAAAATGAGAAATACTACTCTATTTATATAATTCGATCCAAATTGCATAGAACTCTATACTTAATATAATTCAGTACAATCAAAATAACATCCGCTTTCAGTTTCAATTGTTTGTATTTCGTTATCAAACTAATCGATACACAGCAATAAACAGGTACATCTATGGGCGACCAATAGAAGCTTTGTTGATTCAAATTATAATATATTGAAATTGTTTAGGTTAGTCTTCGCTAATATCAGATTCTATCTACTTTCAGTTTATATTAATGTTTTTCTTTTTTTTTTTTTGACAGATATATATCAACCTAGGCTGAATATGTAATTATTGTCAGCTACATGTATTTTCATTTTCAATTGATTTATCACAATAACCCTTGCCCTAGGTATTAATGAGCCTTAAATATCAGCATTCTAGATACAATTTGTACATATTTCACAATTGAGTTGCCAGCTACTGTAAGTCATAGGAGACAATAAATTGATGCCAAGAGGTAATAATCATTTAAATGATGTATTAATAAGCTTTATTAATGAAGTAATGGCAGAGTTTGCCTTGATTCTACTATTCAATTTCAAATGATGGAAAATTAGACTTTTTTTGATTATAATAAATTATAATTTGACTAGGCTAAGGTCCAATTAGTGTGGCTTTACTCAAGCTATAGCTAACTCAGTGTTAAAAGATTGGTTATATGATAGCTACTAGTATTAACGTTGGATCAGTTCAATTCGGCAACTTGATATAATTCAACGTTCAAAATAAACTACCCATATGCACCTAGTTCCTAAACTATATTATTATACAATGAAAAATGTTAGAAACTAGGTAAATTGCTGAGATAGTTTATAGATCAGCAGTAATAAATCAATCTGAATCTCAAGAGTTTAGGGATGATTAATTTAATATAATTATTTTGATTCGAGTTAGTTGTATATATTCTAGAATTTTTTACAGCCAACAGATGCAGTCTTTTCCTTATAATTTTTAAGGTAAAACGTGCTCTAGTACCTCGGAAGGGTTGTACAACTGAGGTTAATACTAAAGTTGTACAAGGATTCGAAGGGCTGAAACTCGTGATATCATTTGACAGAAATAAAATGTGTTTTAAAAGTGTACCTGTACCTAAAGTACAGTTGTACATTTGTACACACGGTACCTTTGGAGCTAGAGACTATCAATATAATATTGTTGGTACAAAATGCATGCATACATGCACCTAAAAAGTAATTTAATATATATATTTTAGAATGGCACCTATAGTAGTGTATATAAGATTAAAAATTAATAATATAGACTGTAGTATACTTTATTTATACAGTGGCTATTTTATGTATTATTCAGGGTAGATCAAGTCGACACGATTTATTGTATATTGGATACTAGAGGGTTTGGGAATAAATACAAATTTAAGTGTTTAACATAATAGAACTACACCCGATATATTAAATCAACCAAACTACTTTGAGATTATTTCAATCTAATCGTTCCGAGAGTGCGCAAAATATAGTGATATAGATACATACTGTATATACAACAGGTAGGGTGTTACAAAGTATATCAACTGATAAAAAACCTATTAGATACGATCAAATCCGAAACCCTTATTGTATACTACATATTGTTTAATTTTTATGCAGCCAGAGTTTAATTATACAGATGACTTACACTTATTTGATTAGCCAATCGAAATTTGTGGGCTAGAATCCAAGTATATGGTTTTAGTGCGAGTGTCATTTATCTCGGGATTAACTAGCTCCAACAAATTACTATAGTATACTTAATTATTATTAAGGTTCAAACGAAGTCTAAAATGCATCTGAATTAACTGTACAAATCGCTAGATTAAGCCATTAATTCATATGATAAATTTTTCTAGCATCATATGTTAGTGTTAAGGCTTATATATTTCTATAAAAATGAAAAGTTCAGGAACATAAATAAGAAAATTAAAACTAGAGCTCCAAATTAAGAACATGAACTAGGCTTTATGTATTTTAAAGAATCATCTCGAGATCTTAAACTTAATTCTCTCTCAGCGTTAGCATGTACATTGTATGCATATATACCGTACAAAAGGGTAAGGTTATATGCCATAATTTGTTTGTATACCACCAAATAAATGAATAAAAGAGTGTATATACAGCAAAATAAAGTACATACTGTATATTTCTGGCTTTCTCCGGCTGACTCTGCAGTTATTTACACTAGATGCACATTGACTAAACTACGTTA
Source organism: Blastobotrys capitulatus (assembly GCA_030564325.1). NCBI lineage: Eukaryota > Fungi > Ascomycota > Dipodascomycetes > Dipodascales > Trichomonascaceae > Blastobotrys > Blastobotrys capitulatus. Next base: position 6,427 of record JAJLUL010000186.1, on the reverse strand, counting down.
TACTATTCTTCCAAAGTGTATGTAAGTAGTTGTTGCATCTATACACAAGTAGATATTCAAGGATTTCAATTGATGAAACCATGGCCACAACTTATTGAAACCTCAAGATAAAAAAATCTTATAAATAAGGATCAATTCCTCGATAAAAGTTTTTTAGATTCTTCTTTATCATCAATAAACAAAAAATGAAATTTATCTTAACTGCTTCAACTTTAGCAATCGTCTCAGGTTACGCAATGGCTCAAGCCGGTAACTTAGCTGGTGGTGAAGGTGGTATTGGGTAAGTATACACACATTAGAGAAAATTCCAGAGTTTTTACTAACAATTTATAGTGGACCTGGAGGATCTGGTGGAGGTGGTGGTCACGGTTTATTATTAACTGGTGGTGGTGGTGATGGTGGTAATGGTGGTTTAGCAGGGGGTAAAGGAAATGTTAACAATGCTCAATCATCTGAACAAAACTCTGATGGTATTGCTAATGGTTTATTATCTGGTATCTTATAAGAAGATTACAATAATCAAGACTGGAAATTTACCATCCCTCTTAAGTAAATTTTGAGAGGTTTTTTTTTTAAAAAAATCATATATTTTTTTAGTTAGTATAATTGATTTTCATTTAAGGACTAGCTAATGAAAAAGCCTTCTGTATATGTAGTAAAATATCTAAATTATAAAGTGTATGACAAGGTACAATTGTACTTGTTGCAAGTTGTACTTGTACAATTGCCCAAGAACGTGAATATAAATGTCTTGGACGCGTGGGAGCGTGCGTGCTCAGGGGAAAATTTAAGATTTAAGATTTAATATGGTATTTCGCGAGCTGGTGCACACATAAAAATGTCTCCATACCATGGCAACCCTTGAAAATTTTTTCAGGAAATCATTGGTTCATTAAACTTGCTTCTCTTCCGACGACGAGAAATATTTTGAAGACTGGCAGATGATATTATATACAGTATGCCATGATTAAAACTAACCATTACAATATTCCATTTTATTATTACTCCCAACTTGTGTTGACACACATAATTCTTTCTATGGTGTGCATAAGAATTAGTGATAGTGGAATTAGAAAATTATAATTTACATTGGAAATCTATAAAGTCAATACACTATATACAGTAATTGAAGCATAAGCGGCACTGTTAATAAATTAGCTTTTGCTCAATATAATTTTACTCGTTTTTTTAATTAAGTACCGTGAAAATTTAATAAAATAAAAGAAAACAAATGTCTAAACACCCCAATTTAATTAATATAAGTAAGTTTTGATATAGCTGCATATCAATTAAGCTAGCTATAGCTAGCTTTTGTAGAAAATCCAACTATAGTTAGCGTCAATTCATTATAATATATATAATCATCATATTCATTTTAACTCTGGTTTTTTGCTTGTGGAATACCTGAGAAACAAAACGCATCATTTTCTCGCCCTATGATATGATTAATCAAATTGATCATCGAATTCTTACTTTCGTTTTGATTCTCCGATTCGTCAACCACTAGCTAGCACTATACCGAATCATTGAATAATATTAAATTTTATTGTGGTTATAAAAATTAACTATTTAAATTAGCTAAGGTCGAGCATTAAACCTTTATTATAATGTATAAACACGAAAATAATTGCGGAGAAAAGGAACTTGGTTGAAATAAGACTTATAATACCATATACAAGCATAAACTTCATAATAGAAAAGCATAACAACAATTTAAATCTGTATATCTCTAAAATTATGCTACCCCACAGTTGAATTCCTAATTTTAAAAAAATTTATTAAACTCTTTATCTATGGAACCATGATACTGCAAATAATTATAATCGAAATAATTAATAAATCGTAAAATTTTTTCTTTGATTATTCATGTATGAAAGGTTAAGCTGATCTTAATCTATAGCATCGAAAAATAAATTACTTGCTACAACAGCTTAAAACGTGGGGCCATGCATCATGATGCTTAAACAAGCAAAATTGAGGGGTGAAAAATTATTCAACCAAAATTCTCATCAAACTCCTCTCCGAATTACGCCCAGCTTTAGCTGAGTAAACAAACAAAATCAAAAATTGATATGTAATAAAAAGATGTTAAAGAATTTTCTTTTAGCGTGGCTTGATACACTTGTACCATGGTATAGAAATTTCATACCTATTTAATAGGATTTATGGGTTGTGAATTCTTAAGAGCTCTAGATTGCTATTATTATATATACATGTATATATATAACATTCTGCTATATATAGGTTTGGTATGCAATTAATTGAAGTACGAGTAGTTACCATGGTGGACTTTCAACAAAACAAAGAAAGAGGATGGCTGTAGAAAATGTGGAGATCTAGATAAAGTTTATTTTCTATTTTAAATTCAAAATGTGTTTAAAGCCATCATTGCAATCAATTAGAATAAATCATAATACACTATTTCCTTTTTTTTCCTAGCCTGGTTCCTTTTGTTTATATTTTTTATTTCATTGTCTATGAAAATACTAATCTGTTATCCTTCTATTTGCGTAGACTGAGCTAAGTATTCAATATAATATCTGTTAAACTATGTTTTCCATGGCAAGTTTGCTCTATATCGTATACTGCTAATTATACTTTGAGAAATACACCACAATATCACTACTGTATATGATTTTATTTTTAGTTTTAACATGAAGCTGTAGATCCTTTTTCTATTGCGTTATCAAATACTTTATCGGTTACTCCGAACAAGTTTTAACCTTGTTAAATCAGAGACTGAAAATGAAAAAAACCCGATTTGTTAATTGTGTTATAGATAAGTGATTATAATAATATCACGGAATCTTAACCCACATAAACAAACAAACAAACCATAGAACAATTAAAGTAATATTTTATTACTTCACATTAAACTTAATAAGAATTCAACCTATATAGCAACCCACCAAAAGTAATTATAAACATATGTAAAACCCTATATGATATCCCACATGCATAATCATGAAACTTTATTTATTATTTCGATTTATTATTAGACAGCCAGTTAATGTGGCTTTAGTAAGTTTGAATTTAAATTTATTTTTTATTGATTCATGATCCAGGGGTGACTTTTGTGGCTAGATGCACACTGTCAGTATTCGGATGAATGCATGCTTGTACAGTTTCTCTTTCTCCACTTTATAATTACTAGTAATACGGTTGAAAGGGCCTTTTGCGCGTACCATGGTAATAAGATAAGATTCGATCTATTTTGTCCTGGTAAAAAACGAACACATAACATACAGTAAAAAAAAAACCAAGATAAGGTATGTTTTTACCCCGCGTTTTTTTTCAGACACGTCGGGGCCATCACGGTATTGACAGTCTTGAGTAAATTTGCTCAGCCGTTTAACAACAACTTAAACTGTTTAAACTGCTTTGAAAAAATCTTTCAAAGATAAGAGGATACCATTATCATAAAGGGAAATTTCTAGTGCATTAAAATCGAACAAAAATTAATTTAGAATAATTGAACTTTTTTTTTTTTCACCGATAATTTAACGAAAACAGTTAAAAAAAGAAAATTGAAAAAATAACTGCAAATTGTTTTGGAAAGTAGAGTAAACCATGGTAGTCTACAGTATGTTTTAAAATAGTGCGGCTATGAACATTGATAAATTGTTTCTATCCCCACCTTTTGTTTATATTGTTTCACTAGATATATAAAACCTAATTAAATTCTTCAATTAAACATGTATTTTCAAACAATTAATTAAATAAAAATAAAACGAAACTTCAAGACAAAAAAAAAATGTCAAAAGAAAAAGAATCATTTACTTATATTGAAGATGTTGAAAATTCACAATATTCTACAAGAGATAATCAATTAACATCAGCATCTGGAAAAGGATTCGATTATACTGATAAAGAATATAATGAAATTATTAGAAAATTTGATTTTAGAATTTTACCAGTTTTATTTATTACCTATCTTTTATTATTTTTGGTTAAAGTAACATTTTCTGCAGCAGTTGTTTTTGGATCTGGTGAAGCATTAGGATTAAGTGAAGTAATTGGTTATGAGTCAGATGGAGTTACACCAATTACTGATACAACAAAATTATCAAACACTACAATGATTTATTCTATTGGATATATTTTTGGTATTTATCCAATAATTGTGTTGGCTCAAAAATTATCAAGAAATAAGATTGTTTCTATTTCTTGTGTTATTTGGTCAATTCTTGGTCTTTGTACATTTTTATCTAAAAATTATCCTCAAACAATGGTTATTAGAACTTTATTAGGTATGGCAGAAGCAGGTATTCCATCAATTTTTGCTATTTATATTACATATTTTTATTTGAAAACTAGTCAAGTATTAAGAAGTGGTATTTGGTTATGTGCTGCTGGGGTTGGCTCATTAGTTGGGCCTCCTTTAGCATTTGCTATATCCAAATTTCCTGGGAAACTGGCATCATGGCAATATTTATTTATTCCTATTAATTCTATTTCTTTTGTATGGGGGATCTTAGTTTGGTGGTTATTACCTGATAATCCAAATAATGCTAGTTTTTTAAATGAAAGACAAAAAAGAATTGCAATGGATACAATGAGAAGAAATCAAGCTGGGAATATGAAAACTAATTGGGATTGGATCCAAGTTAAAGAAGCAATTAAAGATTCAAATGTTTGGTATTTAGTTTTTTTCAGTTTTTTCACAAGTGTACCAGTTGCTTCATTATCAAGTTTTTCAGCTGCTGTTATTCAAGAATTGGGATATGAAGCTGATATTGCTTTATTATTAACTACTCCATTAGGAGCAACATCAGTTATAATAACATTGGTTTCATCATTTTTATGTAGAAAATTTAATGGATTAAGACATTATGCAATTTTAGTTACATTATTAATTGAATTGGTTGGTGTCATTATTATTTGGCAATCTCCATCAACTTCAAAGGGTGCGAAATTTTTTGGTTTATTGATCTATCCTGCTGTTGAAGCAAGTTTTAATTTAGGAATTTCATTATTATCATCAAATATTGGTGGTAATACTAAAAAATCTGTAACAAGTGGTGCAGTTTTCATTGGTAATGCTGTTGGTAGTATTCTTGGTGGGGTATTTTTTACAACTACACCTGCACCAAAATTTAATGGTGGATTTATTTCAATTATATGTTTTACTGTTGCTGCAATGATTATTACAATTTTATCAAGATTATTATTAGCAAAAGAAAATAGAAAAAGAGATCAAGCAGGTGAATTTGAAGGTGTTGGAATTGATATTGATATTGCTGATAGAATGAATAAAACTTATAGATATGAATTGTAAGGATATATTTTATATATAGAGATTAATTTTGAATAAAATTGTTTGGTTACCTCTATTGTTTGTTCTGTACAAAATTTTTTTTGTCTTGTCTTGCTTATATATTGTAGATTACTTGCAATACTGTTTGCTAATTATGTACTAATTATTGTAGATTAAAAATTGGTATTATAAATTATTTCAACATTAGCTAATCCGATGCTCCAAGCTTGACAATGAAATTGGTTTATAAGCATATGATAATAATATTATAATTAATAGATATATCAATCATATGATCTTAAGAGAAAATATTAACAGTACCATATAGAAAGCTTCAAATGCCAGGTGAATTGTTATAGCTACATGTGAGAAAGATATTAATTGAGAGAAAGTGATAAAAAATCATATATTCAAATTCTGCTTAATTATAATTGTAATTAATATATATATAATCTTTGATTATCATATGTATTTAAATTCAAATACGTCATTCTTTTTACTGATCGCTTGATTGATTGATTCAAAACTTATAAATTGATGTTCATTGCAAAATTATAATACTTAAATTTAAATAGCTCTAATCTAATCTAATGCCCAGATGAGACTAGTTGCTTGAGTTAACGTTAACGTTAACGTTAACGTTCCTATAGATATATACATACCAAAACTAACCAATTGATTCGATGATCTTAAAACTCTCTTCCAATATAATTATAATATATTTAAGCTACAATTGCAACATGTCTTTGAGATCGATGGTTGATCTGGCTACTTTGCTTAAAGCAATAAAGGGATAGATATCGGAAAAATTGTCAAAGTTTTGTCCGAATTTTTGCAACTTTTTCAAACTTTTTGCTCTTTCTCCTCGAATTTTATTCCTTTTCAACTTAAAATTTTATAACTAACTCTTCAATATCTAAATTATAAATTTATAGTATTTTACCTTTGATTGGACAGTTTAATTGATAAAATGTTGTTAAATCATTTATTTTATAGTAGTACATAAAAATATAAAAATTATATAAGAAAAAAATATTACAAAAAATTCATATAGTTAAAAAAGGCACTACTTGCTTGTCATAGTGAAGATTCTAATATATGTAAAATAGTTCTAGTTTATCATCCATAAATAGACAAAAATGCCCCGTTTACAGTCACCCTAATTTCACT
>JAJLUL010000185.1:0-38926 GCA_030564325.1 Blastobotrys capitulatus | reverse complement strand
AATTCGTATAATACGAAAGCTATAAAAAAAAGTACAGTATACTATATATCCATATAGTCAACTACAAAAAATGATTAGAAAAAAAAAAAAAAAAGGATAAAATTTATTATTTTATGAATAATGCAAAAAACTATGATTACCTAAACCAGGAAACATGTTTGATTTCATATTATTTAACCCAGTACTATTAAACCAAGCTTCATTAAAAGTTTTTGAATCCCAGTTTTTATCACTAACTCGATCCATAATAGTATGTAATAAACTTTTCCAAACATGCTCACTTGCTGCTTTATCTAAATGTTGTGAAGTAACTTTTCTCATTGCATCTGATAAATCACATTCAGAATTTTTGAAAAAACTACCCATAAAAACATGAGAATGCATCATTTGGACTTTTTCTGGATCATTACCTAAATGTTGTGATAAATAAATTTCAAATGGACGAACAATTCTTAAATATCTAACCAAAATTTCACCAACAATCCATGGTAAATATTTATAATTATTATTATTATTACTATTTGAACCATTTGTATTTGGAGAATTATTAAAACTTCTAAACACAACTTGATTATTAATAATTACTAAATTTCTAATCGAAGAATTAGTATTTGAATAAGTCCATTGTAAACATTCTCCAGGACTTGGTGTATTTGCAATTGAACAGAAAATTAATACCATTAAAGATTGTAAAAATCGATCACATTTATTTCTATATTCCTCCACTGCTTGACATTTTAATCCTTCTTTAAATAAATTTATATCTGGAGTTTGGGCAACTTGAGTTAAAATATATGGTCTAGTTCCTAAAATGTTTCTACCATCTACTGCAAATGAATAACCAGGACTATCAACTTCTAATTCATCGTACATATGATGTCTTGACCATTGACCAGTGATATCTGCTTGTTGATGCCATGTAATATCATTTAATTGTTGAATACAATTATTTGCTAAAGATATATAAAATTTTTCAAATAACCCATAACCATGTGTTAATACTGCCGTCTTAAAACTATCAACTGTATAATATTGGGTACCAATTGGTGGTAATGCTGTATTGTTAGTATTCGTACTATTTGCTGGAGGTAATTGAGGTGGTGGTGTTTGGGGTATTGATGGAAATTGTTGTTGCTGTTGATGATGCTGCTGGTGTATATGTTGTTGCGATTGTTGTATTGGAATGCTAGGATGTTGTTGAGTTAATAATGAAGATGATGAAAACTTGTTAGTATTAGAATTGTTAGTAGGTGGTGTATTTTCTGGATCTATTCTAGGTCGTATAACTTGTGGAGTGAAAGTTTGTCTTGGATTAGGTGTATGTCCATATTTTTGTAAACTTTCCCAATCTTCTTTTCTTGGATGTTCAACAATTAGCATTTCATCATGAACACTTGTTAATTTTTCATATTCCAAATCACTAATTGGTACATATGCATAACCATGTTTTGTTGTTCTATATCTCATACATTTAATTGGCCCAGTAGGATTATGTGATCCATTTGTTTTTAAATGAGCATGAATACCTTGTACTGATGAGCCATATAATTTTGTACAACAATGATATGCTTCACATGCTTCAAACCCTTGAATTGCAACCCCATCTCTTTGTAATTGTTGTTTTGTAATATTTCTAATTGATTGATATTCTGCTTCATTTTCAAATCTTTTATCAATACCTAAACATCCTTTACATCTATCACAATGTTCTTGTAATTTTGAATATTGTACAGGTTCTCTTCTAAAATGACAAACTGCAATTTTATGTCTTTTATCAACTCTAATGAATGTAAATCTTAATGCTAATGGTTGATAACAATATTTTGGATCATACCATAAAAAATAATGCAATTCTCTTGATGATACATGTGCTTTCCATTTTTCTGCTGTATATCTTCTACCGTGTGTATCATTTTTAAATATTTCAATACAACCAGGAATTGGACATTTTAAACCATCTTTTGTAAATTCACTCACTGCCAAATCATTGAGAGACCAACCTGGGATACTATAACCAGGTCTTATGCTAACTGTTTTAAAGTCATCACCACTCATTGTTATGTTGATAAAAAATATATAATAAATAAATAAATAAAAATAGTAAAAAGTTGAATGTTTTTATAAAAGAAAAAGTTGTTTGATAATAATATGCTGATGTTTTTTTTTTTTTTTAATGCAAATGCTCTTTTTTCTTTCCACTTCTTTTTTCAAACCCTCTCAAATAATACAATTTGAAAAATATTAAAACAAACTTAGTGGAGAATTGATAGTATTAATATTATCAAAAAAGAAACAAAGTTTAAAAAAGTAAGGGAAAAAAAAAAATTCAAACACAACAAAGTGTGCAACTAATATTCTCTCTCTCTCTTTCTATAATCACTTTTAAACTTTAGTTCTAGTAGTTGTTAACTTTTTTACAGTTTAAAATTATTCAGCCCCTTTATTATTGATATTTTTATATTTAAAGTTAGCTGTACTGTTGATAAACTGATTCTGAACTGAACTAAACTATAAAAAAAAAAAAAAAGGTTTGAATTAAAATTGGTATTGTAATGGATTAATAGATTTTCCACTAAAACTTTAAAAACTTTTTTCTTTTCTTTTTTTTTACCTGTTGGGTTTCTCTTTATTATACGTTCTCTCTGTCTTTTTTATTCTTTTAAAATTTTTAGTGTGAAATTATTGATGATGATTTCTAATCGTTTGTATTTTTTTTCTGCTCTTCTTCTTTTTGCGCTGTGTCAGGTCGGCGGCTAGCTAGTAGGTTGTTGTGTTTTAAAATATAACAAGCGCTCGATAAATCTCTAGACGATTAAATGTTGAAGCGCCGACGACTAATTATTAAAAGGTTGAATAGTTAACAAAAACAACAGACAATTCAATGGAAAAATTGATATTAATGGTAAAGTCTGTAGATATCCAGAATTTGTCGCTATGGAAAAAAAAAAAAAAAAGGTTGATGTTAAGAAGCAGAAAAAAAAAAACTAATAAAAAAAAAAAATTAATAATAATAATAGTGCGATCTTAGATCGCTATATACCTTTTTTTTTTTCTACCACAAAAAAAAAATTCATACTTTCTTTTTTTAATTCTCATCAACATTTTTTTTTTTTTTTTTTTTTTTATTTATTTTATGAAGGATTAATTTATTTTTTTTTGACATTTCAGTTGGTTGTGGGAAATTAAATCTATAGAATTAATAACTCTAAGAGTATAATAATTTATACAGATGTCGACCTATTAATTAGCCTTGTAAAATGATATTTTTATTCTAATCATTACTATGCAATGGCAAAAAAACTAAATTTCAACCTGTAAATCGCACTAGCTAGCCACTTAAGTCGGTTAGCGAGAAAAAAAGGATTTGTTAGTGTAGCTCTAGTGCTTGCATCATCTCAAGTAACCTGGAGTTGATAATTTTTATACAAACGGCAACGACAATGGTTATTTAAACCTTATATTTTGGGGGGGTAATCTATATATTGGTATTGTTCTACATATATAATAATGGCTTCCTTCAAATCTATTTTAAAATGATTGATAGTTGATTTTTAATTAATATGATGAGCTTCTAATCCGGTGGGTATATATAATTTCTCGGATGAACCAATAATCTCTTAAATCCATTGATTATGTAATTAACTCAGTAATAGTATATACATATATAAGTGGTACATTTATGATGGCATTAATATTAATCAATTACAATCACACTTAATCTATAATATATCTATATAGAATCACTGGGTGTATACCAGTCTAAATAATACAGTGGTATAAAAGGCACAAAAAATATTTTGATATACATTGTATTCATATGCTTCTATCTATCTACACTAAATACATTTTGTTTTAGTATATATTATGACCATGACACTACTACTCAGGTAGCTAGTGAGTATGTATACATTATAATAAACATATTTTAGCTATTATAAAGCAATAAGTTATTTACTATAGAATAATTGTATAGATTTTATGATTCTAATATCGATATAGTAATAACTTAGTTTGTAACTATAAAAACCTATCCTCAAAAATTACCATGGTATATCATTTATAAGAATCACGCACCTCTTCTATGAATCAAGATTTATTGGTACAATTGTTTAACCAGGATAAGGCACTTTAAAAAGTAGTTGAACACATTCGCCATTTTTATATCTTCTGAATATACCATGGTATTTATTACGATAAGCATGGAAAAAAAAATAAAGGAATCCGAAAGAGGAGTAGGTTACCAGGTAGAAGGGCATTTGTTTGATTCATTTAATATCGATACATATGCTTAGTGCACGAGTGCATTAACGTGAGAGTAAAACATAAGATCTTGTTCTTTTTTTTTTTCTCTTCCAAGATAAAAAATCAATGGTGAACCCAAGCTTGAAAATTGTGCAAGGAAAAAAAAACTGGATCTATCAATCTGTGTGATAGGATGATTTCATTTCATTACTACACTAATTTCATTGTCACAGTCTTCCACAACGTAAGGGCGCTCGAACTGCATGATAATAAAATAAATAAAATTTTTTTTTTTTACTCTTCCTCTCAGCCTGGCTTAATTTCATCCCATTTTTTTTTTTTTATCGTTTCAATCATGATTCAAGGGCTAAAGAAATTTGACAATTACTGGTAAAGTTCAGTATGATTCTCATTGTTCTGAAACGTTGGGGGGCTTAAAAAATTTACAATCATGGTAAAAAAGAAAGAGAAATTCTAGACATTTTCAAGATTATATTTAAAACAATAACGGTTATTGATAGACTAAATTCTTTGATTCATAGAAACAATCATGATGATATTTTGATAAGATTATTATATAAATACTGTCCATTATAATAAGACTCTCCAAGAAAATTAATCTTGAAAAAAAAAAAAAAAAATTTAACACTGGTATTCAGTTATACATGGATAGCCTCAAAAATATATTAATCTTAGCCCTCAGACTTGCCTGAGATAAAAATTCAAAGTGGCTAACCACGGCCAACGAGTCTGTGAATGAACGGGCCGTTAGATTGCTTGGCGGGAAATTACGGGCAGCAGGCCCCCCTGGGACCAGCCTTGACCTCTTTGATATTTGGAGACGAGTGTAAACACATGTACCGGTATTCTGTAAACTCCTATAACCATGACCTATAAAACCATTCTGAAAATTTTTTCTTTAATTATTCAAACTCCACTTAGAATTACAGTAGTTGTAGTGTATCATACCTGGGTTATAATTACAATATATGTAGTTATGGAATTTACAAAAAAAAAAAATCTTAATCTTACTGATGATTTGTAGTAAGTCCTTTAGTAGAAAATCATTATTGGATAGGTGGCTATTTAGTTATACAGTTTTTTAAGTGCCAATTGCTTCAACTCAGATTTATGAATAATATATATATAAATTTATCGATATGTATATAATGATTATCACTTGTGTTTTATCATGTAGATGTTAGGAATGTGATACACAGAAAAAATTATCCCAGAAAGTTAGTTCGGTAAATTTAAAACTAAATTAGAAACTTTTATTCCGAAAAAGGTTAACAATTGTTTTTATGACTTTAATTTTAATACAGTCTAGTATACTACAGTATACCACTCACTGGTGTTGAATGATTTTATTGTAGTTTTTTGGTGACTTGCAAAATTTTCAAGTCAGCACCTTAGAAATCGAAGCAGATTTAAAATTGGATGACACATTATAGGATTACAATAGTTTTAATTGCTGTCGTATATTAATTAATTAATTAATTAATGATGCAGAATCTCAATCTTTTATTAATTTTACAGTTGCATAATCATGTATCGTCAGGAGGTGCGTACAAGTAATTCTGAGATCTCGAGTGCTACTGATGGCCGGCCAGTAACTGACTAAATATACTACCATGGAGGTACAAGTCATTTAATTGTAATCAATCTTAATATTAATATCAATGGCTAGGTTTCAAGCCATAATTCGAATACAAATTTATTGCTTTTTAATCGATAGCTATTTTGAATACACCATATGCAGATAATTATCAGCATTGCACTTAGGCGAATGTCAATTTCGCAAATTTAGATGGAAAACAACTTAAATTTCAGTTATCAATTGTCCGAAGTTCCTATAATGCGGGTTTACTCAGCCTTCACAAGTAATATATATAAGCTAGATATGATGTACAAGTACGATGTACAATTTTATAGTATCCTGTATATCCCAACTATAATAACCCAGTCTAATTCAACCTAACCCAGATTTAGATTAAACTCTCGTTCTATAACCTTTAATAGTCTTTTTTGGGACTGCTATAATTAATTATGATGAACTTTTACCATTGTTTACCTGAGTTTAATAATTCAAGGATTTAATTACGCATTGAATATATCATATACATACTTGTATGTAATATTAACCAATTTAGCGAAAATGAATCTGCTTCACCCACAATTGAACAGATCCTTTTTTTAAAAAGAATTTATAGAGTATATACAGGCTAAATATGGACTTTGAAACTAGTTAGCTATTAGTTAAAAGTTTTATCGCTTGTGTTTAAACCGAGGTGTTTGAAGAGTGTCTAGACTAGTTTTTTTACAAAAGAATTACAGTAGAAAAAACTAGGAATTGATTACATGCTAATTAATATATAAAATCATCATATGATATCCAATAGATAAATATCACAGGGTATATAATATTTACTCAGTATGTGAGATAATAATGGTATTTCAAGCAGCTCCTCAATTTCAAATCAATGATCCACAATTGATGGTACACAACATATAACAAGAATGAACTATACCTATGGATACTTGAGAGGTTTATTTGTGACATCTTTCGGCTTTAAATATAATTTCTTAAACTCTCATCACCAGCCACTTAGAAGCTAGATCTATAGCCAAATTACTGTTTTAAAAATCTGATAGTATAGCGAAATTCCATTGCCATTGTTTTTTTTTTTTTTTTTTTTTTTTTTAATTATTTTTAACAGTCATTGACGACTAAACGTAATTCCATCAGGATTTAAATTATTAGTGTGATTTTTGAAGCGAATTTGGGACGTCTATACAAGAATTACCTATCCTTGGTAATACACATCCTAATCTATAGAGGTTATCCGAATATTAGAGATAATATGTATAGCGATGATACATATCAGATAAAGATAGGATAATTTAATATTGGATGAATCAGAATAGGTGGATCATTTTTGACATTTGTGAACAGTTGATCGATATCATTTATTTATTCTGTTGCCATATGAAGTCGACTAAGTATGATACCTAAACAAGTAAATCAAGCAGTATTCAGATTAAAAACATTATTACCTTTAATGTCACTATCTACCAGTATGGTATGTGGCATTAGACTACCAGGTATTAAATCATGTTTTTTAAGTGTGTATCGGTAATCCCGATCGTTAGGATATTTGAGCTTAAATTTCTAACCGGTTTAGCTGTGTTTTTTTTTTTTTTTTCTTGAGTTATACAGTATACCTATAATAAACATTGGAAAGCCTAATCAAAATTGAATCTTTAAAGGATCAAAAGGGATCTTTAAAGGGGTATCGATAGCCTGATATTCTGATTAGGTATACATAATGGATCTGAGATACATGTAGTTTTTTGATTTTACATTTTTCGTATACGATTTAAAATTTTTGGTGCAAAGTGATTGTGTTTGTATACCCAGGCCATCTAAATTTGTAGGATACCCCCACCAAGATTTCGGGGCTAGAAATTATCAATTTAACTGGTTAATAATATCGAAAATTGTTGAAATCGGATCTGGAATTACACTCTACATTTATGTATATATCCATCTATGCTTGCTTTGTAACTGCATCCACTAACAATTGTACTGCAGCTGGTATATATCACTCAATTGAGTTGCCATATAAAATATATACATGTAGCGCTAACCCGTATCAAATGTAAACCTCCTACCATAACATTGACAATCTAATTCATAATATTTGCATGCTGCATAATGATAGATCGATTTAACCTGGACGGACTGTTACCAAGCAGCAGTATTACCAGACTAAGTAATTTGTAATCAAAGATTTAAATTATCAAAATTTTAAAATTATAATTAATATCCGATAATACTGTAAATAGGTCTATGACTGATATCCATGGTTTCATTTTATTGGTTTATGCTTTTACCTGCAGCAGTATTAATCGATCAATAAATCATTCAATGAATATGGTAAAGAAAAAAATAATCTCAATCGATAGGATGGATGGTACCTACCAATACATCATACCACCTACTACAATATATATGTAACTCAGTATATGTATAAGTTTGAAATGAACATTGTGTATAAATATGGATATTTGTATAAGGATAGCGATCGGACGTCGACATCGGGATAGAATCGTTAGTCCTCATCATACATCAACAATTTATTAATATAATGGGATGTATTTACTTGCTAGTTAAAAATTAGCAATTAAAATAACAATAGTAGTCTAATAAATTACGTTGATGTGCTCTATCCTGTAATTCATCTCTGGATTCATCGATATACCGTACAATTGTACAATTTGAAAATTTAAATTAATAAGCAATACGTGTAATATCAGATCGATGTAACTCAGAATAGTTCTACAGTCTATTAGTATACTGTAATTACCCGTAAGCTATACAGCATATCAATTAGCCTAGCCCAATATTTATAAAGTTTTAATTGCTGCTAACTAATATTACCTCTCAATATTTATATTGCATAATTAAAAAATGTGTCTTCGAATTCAATATTTTTTTTTTTTTTTTAGATGTGGGTATCTGTAAAAAGCATTATTACTAAGATAAAATATTATGATGTACAAGTTATAAGCTTAAGATCGATGTAAGTACAAGTTGTACATCATATTATAATCATTGATAATGATATCTTATACGTGTATTAACATTAGTTTGTTATAATATATATTATTGTTCAATGATAGGCTATGGTTTTATTTGCATTCATACCTTACTTTAAGGAATGTATTTTTTTAATCGAAATCCTATCCATGTTTTTAAAAATTCACGCGCTATAATGCCTTAGAAGTTTTTCAAAATCTTATGGTGCCACCAATATTAATCAAGATCAATATATACAGTTAAATATGCATCGATGTATAATATTATAACACTACTTGTAGCTCTGTTACAGTGTATTACAGTATCCGATATTAAAAAGTTCAGGATAGGCTACGATTTCATGTATTTGTACTTAGTCATCAATCAATCCTGGTAGTGTACCTGATCAGTGAGTACCAGGAAGGCTGATAACTTGGTATTTGAAACAAGGGCAGGGGTAACTGCCTAAAAGCAAATTATTTTTTGATGGGTATATCATACCAGTGGTATACCATGGTAAACAGAATAAGCTTATAATCGGATATAACCTTTTGGCGGCCCAGGTACCAGGTTGCTAAGTGCTATGTAATAAATTTGAATAATCCTAATGCTTACCTGGTATCCTGATGTGCTGTATTGATAGGCACGATCGCATTATATTTGGAGTCTGTGTCTCTTTCTTTATTTAGAGATAAGGGCAACAACTACCTGGTACCTGTATAGAATTGATATTCTAGAAGGAATTTAAAGATCTTATGGAAGCTATTGTATATATTAATATACAGTAGTACTTATGTATATTATGAACATCGCCACTGGATTTAATTGAACCTTGGTATTAATAATAGTGTATATCTTGATAATCTTGAATTGATGATACATGGACGCAATTAAAAACAATGGATGGTCCTTTTTTATTATTAAGTGTGATTAAATCGATCTCATATGTGATATGCTTGCCATATACTGTATAGCTATAATACCATCAATTGGTTGGGATATCTGAACTGTTTGATAATTGAATTCTATTATCCAATTAATCAAATCCTATTATTAGCCATAAATTATAGATCTTACCTCAGGTAGTATGCAATAGAACACTACATGCTATAGGTACTTTAAATTTACTTAAAAAAGTACACCGACTCAATACCTATAGAACTTATTATCATTAACTTATATCTACTGTATATATAATAATATCATTGTCTACCAGGTTACTATTATATATTATTATAATAGTTTACCTATAAGCTACAGTGACCTCCGTTGTTCGTTCTTTAAATATCAGGATTTGAATATTACATGTATCCATTGGATTCTGGGCACACATTAATTATCAACCAGCCATGTATGGATGGATACATGTCAATTTTTTTTTAATTCCTGTGTATGCTCTGAGTTCCAATGTTCTGATATCAGCAGGTTCTTTAGTTTTTTCTAACTTATATCCAAATTCTAGACAACAACTTAGACTATAATAATATTATCTACTATTCTAATATCTTATATTATTTACTTTAACTATCGATATCTAATTATTCTTGTGTCAAGATCTCGAGGAAACCCGCTATAACAGAAGTGACGATAATAATTTAAGAGTATAATGCTAGCTACCAGTAAGCGCAACTCTTAATTACGAGGTAAATGATATCTGGATATAATACTATGATGGTCCATGGGATCCATAGCATTGATCGATGCAAATGATGCCAGCTGTATAACTGCACCCTTAAAATTACAGTACTATAATAGCTTCACCTGCAGTTGCAAGGTACCAGGTATTATATGTAAAATTTAAATGTACAACCTGTACATCATGATCGATAAATACTCTTATAATATCCTAATTCAGACTCAAGATTTTGCTATTATAAATTAGAATCTAATTACTCTATTATAATTGATTTAATAATTATCATTAGTCTTAGCTATGGCTGAAAACTATTACATTAACTGATTGCTATATACCATATTATTAATATTTTTAAATTTGTACAATAATGTATAATACAGAATATGATGCTTATATCTGGGATTATTACATTTTACATCTGGATATTGTAACTTCACATTCTGTACTTGATACATGACTTGGAAACATTGAATCTTTAATAATCTACCATCCGGATCACGATACCGGTCTGGTACCTGGGAACTAGCTGCCACATTTAAATTTAAAGAAGCTTTTTCGCCTTAGTAATCGTGGACCACGACTACTATCATATATATCTTCGATATTAGTGTTATATCTACTATTGGATTAGAAGATTTTTCATTTCTATATCTAATGATTTGTTTGCAATATTACGGCAGCCATTATATTAAGGAGTAACTCATACAGTGTTTTCAATCACTGATATTTAGAACTATCTCATCTGTGTGCACTAATAAATAAGATTCGTAAAATGTACAGTTGATACAAAGGTACCAGAAATCAGTTTGATATTTACTTCAAAGTAGATCAGGCACCATATCAATTCTAAAACTTCCGAGGATTTTGACCACCCCCACTGGTTCAAATTTTGTAGACCAGTCTAAAAAATATCTATCCTGCCCATTTTTTCATTTTTTTTTACACTTCCGCCCACCAAACTGACATCCATCTCTTCTGCCAACTATATCTATAGATCCGAGATAGATCTAATAAAATTGAAAAAAAAAAAAAATCCAAGAAAGAAAAATCTCATACGACTTTTATATTTTTATGATGTAAAAATAGATTAGCATTGATCTCATTGGTATCTATAACTCAAAATATATGTGTATCTTGGTTTATTACATGCTAAGTTCATGTTTTATCTTGTCTATAGATTTTTTTAAATTTTTTTTTTTTGTTGATCTAACTGCCCCATTTTTTTAATCATGAGATATACTTAATTTGCGGTATTAATATTAGATTCTTTATTTTAATAGTATCAAATTTTAAACAGTCTATCAAAAACGTCAGCCTTTCACGGCTGATAGAATTTAATTATTTTAAAAGTTTAATATAAGCTACCATACATCAGAGTGATTTATATCATGATGTATCGGATACAGCTGTAGCGGTAAGAAAATTAAATTCAGCCTCACCATTATGGAAAAAAAAAAAAAACTTTATCATCTTTCCTATGACATGGCCACTGGTATCCACTATCTTACAGGCTTTTGGATAAATTTCTAACTGGACCAGTCATTTCAGCAAGATTATATAAAGTTAGATCCGAGAATAGGAAATCTAAAATAATACGTACGTCAACCTTGATAGTTCAAATTTTGAGCTATAGAAATGGCCGAAACTCGGAAACTCATGATAAAAGTCTATTATTACAACAAGAAAAAAAAACTGATTTTAAATAAAATCATAGAAAGCCTTAACTTATTATCATATACACCAAGATAGAGTCTAGTCTTAGTTATTGGCAATACTCATTTTCATTTGTAGTTGAAAAAATCAATTTAGAGCTAGCTAGTCTAGTAAACTATAAATCTGGAGAAGATGAGGTGATAAAAAAATTACTCCATTGGGAGTTTTTTACGCCACGCATGCATTGACTAAGAATTGGGCGCGGCTTAAAGCTATACACTGTATCAGATCATATATATCGATATGAGACTAAAAGCTTATACACACATGTACAATTGTACAAGTACGTAACCTTATTACATCTTAAATATGTGTGTAACAAATTTCTATAGTATACATCATTAATTTATATATCTAAGCTATTATATAGCAAAACCATAAACCAATAGCTAAGATTGTCTTGTTAAGAATCAAGAACCGTTGAGACAGCCTTAATGATCTTAGATTGAATCAATCATTCTAAAAAAAGGACAACCGTTATTATTATATACATTAATCTAATTCCGAGCAGCTGGTTGTCTTCTTTCTTTGGGATTTAATTAAGCCACCAGTTTGAACCAGTAGTCAACTCTTATCGAAACAGGTGTAATATTTAATATAATATACAATGTTATAACATACAGTATGTCTGAGGTACGTATGCTAAGCCTATTACTTACATTTTATTATCTGTGTAATGTATAAACTTGTAGATGCAGTTAAAAATAAAACTAGTTATAGCGCCTACCGAATTATGAATCCATTCAAGGTCAATAGACCTTATAGATGGGTAAAAACTCTAAATATAAAGCAATCATTGAATCAAAAATAGTTGTACCTTTATGATAATCTATTTCATCCATAAATCAAAACTCTCGCATTTTTAGATACGAACTATCATGTATATGTAGTTACCTAATTATAATGATGGATTAATTAAATTTTTTAATTCTTACCTGGTCGACTTTATTTCTCAAAATCTTGTACTTTAAATTCATGGTTTTCAAAGCATCTATATTTTTTATCATTTAAATTGTTACCTGGTATATTTCTCCATTAAGACATCACAAAATATTTTTAAACTTCTCACCACTGAATAATCTATATACGTCTGATAAATATAGCCTACAGGTGGACATGAAAACCTTTGGATCCGAAAAGGGATAACTATGAGTGAATTAAACCTACTGAATGTAATATCTGGTTACTTCCCTGATATCGCGATTTACTTGCAAGCATGCATACATGTATCGCGTAGGTGTAGTAGTTTACTACCATTGAACGCTATTAGTTAAATATATCTTGAGTAGATATACAAAAGGAGATAAAAAAAAAAAAGAAAGATATACGGTAGCTAGCAGGATATAAACTTAAATTATTTAGCTATTCAGTGGTGAAAAGTTTTTTTTTCACTCTTGTATATTCAACTTGATCACTGAACTGATTCCACTGAGGTATAAATAACGAACCAATTCCAGTAACACTTCTTATTTTTTTTTTCTTCTTCAGAGATTTTTTTAATAATCTAAAGTACCAAACGAAGTAAAAAAGAAGACTCAATTTAATTCAAGATGCCAAACAACAATAATAATCCAGGTAGTCGAGCTGCATCTGGTCAAGCTGAACATCACGCTAACCAAATATTATTATCATATGCGAAATAGTGCTAATACCCACGCTAGTCAAGCTCACCAACAAGGTCAACAAGGTAATGCTCAACAACAAAGTTATCATTCAAATGCTGCCTCTGGTTTAAGAGATGCTGCTGGTAAAAAATAAACTGTATCTCAAAAACTTTTTTCTATTTTTGAATAATAGTGAAATTTTGTGCTATTAATCTAACTATCAATACTTTCATTTATACAATTATTTTTTTAAATTTCTATCTTTAAATATATTTTAAAATCAAATTATTTTTATTTCTTTAAGCTTAAGTAATTGTTGAAATCATTTTGTAGCAATCAGTACTTTTCCAAATTTGAACAAAAACTAGTATATACTGCTGACTATATAAATGTATCTAGTTAATGGACTTTGACTATTAGATAATTATAAAGTTTTAAAAAATCAATTATTTCAATCATATTGTATTAAAATTTATATAAAATTTATTCAATTTATATGCCATAGTGCAATCAACCTGCATATACATATATTATTGTTTTATTTTATTTTTTACGAGTTTTTGTTTTTGCTGTTGTTGATTAACAAAATTTGATGTTTGTTCATTGAATTTTTTAACCAATTTATTAAGATATTGAGGTAATTGATGATCTTTAGTCAATTTATTTTGTTTTAGTTTCTGATAAGCATCAAGAAATTCGTTTGGTATATCCTTATTTCTATCCTTCTTGTTACTATTTTCAATTTCATTATTATTATTATGATTTTTATCCAATTTCTTTTCAATAATTTCAATTTTCTTGCCAAATTTTTTAATTGATAATTCTTGCTTTTGCTGTCTTTCTTTAACCAAATCAAAATCTGTTGATATTTTTTTTAAAATTTCAATTCCATCTGTACTTAACATTCTTTGTTGTAAATTTGATTGACATGTTTTAACTGCTAACATAAAGACAAATAATGTTAATGCACATTGTAAAAAAAATTTGGAATTGTTTAATAAATTGTCTTGATTTATCATTTTGTAAAATAGATATTCTTAAAAAACACTGATGATAAAGTGAAAATGGAAATAAATTTATTTCAAAAAAAAAAGAGCTATCTGATAAATCTCTATGAAGCAATGATTATTCTGATCTCATTTCCTTTCGATACAAAGGATAAGTTGTTAATGATCTCCAAGTTCATTAAACCTTAATTTTTTTTTTTTTGTTTACACTTTAATAAAGGCTAGCGCTTGTAATGATCGACGCGCGTTTTTACTCGAACCGCCGCATGAGGCTTCTCTTTCCATACTAGTGAAGCTTACCTGGCATTATAATTAATTAATTATAACTATTATTCAGTATATACGTGTACATTGTATATTTTTAATAAAAAAATCATTAATAAAATAATCTATTTACAACAATAATAATAATATTTACAATATATAGAGTTTAACCCAAAACATCTTGACATCTATTACATAAATGTTCTTCAACTTTACTATCAAATTGCCAACATCTTGGACATTTATGTAAAGTTGGAGGTACAACAACAACTTTACAATAATCATTTTCACTTTCATATTTCCAATCAATTTTATCATTAATTTCATCATTTAAATAAACTTTTGATGTGATAAAAATATTTGATAAATGTTCATTATAATTTAATAACAAATCTTTTATATCATCTTTAACATTAATTAAATAAACTTCTGTACCTAAACTTGATCTAATATCTTTAACACTTCGACCTTTTTCCATTGCATCTAAAACAGAATCTCTAATATTATTAATAATTTTAAATTCATTATTAATTTCAATATTATCCCATTCTTTTGGTAAATTATCAACATAATCAATCATATAAGGAGATTTTTTACCTTGAGTAATAAATTCTGGTGAATATTCCCAAACTTGTTGGGTTAATAATGGTGTAATTGGTGATAAAATTTTAATATAAATTTTTAAAATTTCACTAAAAACATATTGAACATTAATTCTTGATTGACTTGTTAAAGAATCAGCATAAACTCTATCTTTAACAATATCAAAATAAAATGCACTCAAATTATTATTCATATGATTTTGTAATAATTGAACAACTCTATTAAATTGTAATAAATTATATTCTTTTGAAACTTGATCATTTAATTGATATAAATCATATAATGCTTTTTTATCTGTTGGATATAATAAATTATAATCAATTTTAGTACCATCATAATGAGCCATATTACCTAACATAAATTTAAATGTTAATCTAATTTTTTTTAATACTGATGATAATTGAACTAATGAAACTGGTGATAATGAAACATCTTGTGTATAATCAGTTTGAGCAATCCATAATCTTAAACCATCAATTCCTAATTTTTCTTTATTTTTGCCTTGTTTTGGTTCTGATTTAACATCTTCTGGTGTAATAACATTACCTAAACTTTTTGACATTTTTTTACCATTTTTATCCATAATAAATCCATGAGTAATAACATTTTTAAATGGTGGAATACAACCATCTTGACATGCAATTGATGTTAATAAAGAAGATTGGAACCAACCACGATGTTGATCACTACCTTCAAAATAATAATCTGCTTGTTTTCCATTTAACATAGTCCAACTTGTACCACTATCAAACCAAACATCCATAGTTTCAAAACCTTTTTCATATTTTAAACCTAAATGTTTTAAATTATCTGGTAACCATTCAGTAATATCATCTTGTTTAATAAACCAACTATTAATACCTTTTTCATTAATAATTTTAATAATATGATCAACAGTTTCATTATTCATTAATAATTCACCAGATTCTTTATTATATAATGCAGGAATTGGAACACCCCATAATCGTTGTCTTGAAATACACCATTCAGTTCTTGACATTGTAAAACTTCTTAATCTATTTTCACCACTTGGTGGAATAAAATTAACTGAATCTAATGCTTTTAAAGCTCTTTCTTTAATTGATGAAATATCTGCAAAAAATTGTGCAGTTGCTCTAACCATTACAGGAGTCTTGGTTCTCCAATCTAATGGTACATTATGTTTATAATTTCTATTAATATTTATTAATGCATTATTATTTTGAATCATTTCAATAACTAAATCTTGATTTTTTCTAGCATTTAATCCAATTAAATGTTCAAAATCTAGATCTAAATCTTCATTCCATTCACCTTTATTATTAATTGGAGAATATGGAGTCATATTAGCATCCAAGCACATTAAATAATCTTCCATCCCATGTCCTGGAGCACTATGTACTAAACCTGTACCACTACCACTTGTAACATGACTACCACCTAAAATTGGAAATTCTTGATTTGTTTTACTATTAATTAAAGAATATTTGGATCCAATTATTTCTGATCCTTTAAATTGATATAATAATTCACAATTTCCTAATTCTTCTTCAGCTCTATCAATTGCTACAATAACATTACCAAATTTTTCAGTTTTAAAAACCCCATAATCTAAATCTGGATTTACTGCAATGGCTCTATTTGATGGTATAGTCCAAGGAGTTGTAGTCCAAATTGCAACATATAAATCTTCATTTGAATTAAAATTTGATAATTTTGAATTTAATTTATATTTAATTGTAATAGCAGTTGAAATTTTTTCACCATATTCTAATTCTGATTCAGCTAAAGCAGTTTGACTTTCAACACTCCAAAAAACTGGACGAAATTTTCTATTAATTAAACCTTTATTCATCATAATTTTAAAAACTTCTAATTGTCTTAAAACATAATCATTAGTTAAAGTTTTATAAGTATTATTCCAATCTGCCATAACACCATAATTTTTAAATCCATTTTTTTGTTCTTCAACCATTTTTAATGCAGTTTTTGAACATTCTAATCTTCTTTCTTCCATACTCCATTGATCAACTTTAATTTTTTTTTTTTTGGCATTTTGAATTGTTGTCATTTCAATTGGTAAACCATGACAATCCCATCCAGGAATATAATCAACTCTATTACCTTTTAAAACATTATATCTATTAATAATATCTTTAATAACTTTATTTAATGCATGACCGGTATGTAAAGAACCATTAGCGTAAGGAGGTCCATCATGAAAAATTTTGGTTTTATCAGTTGGTAAATTATCATATTGCCATTTATAAACATCATCACTTGATAATTTTAATAATCTATCATTTTCTTCATTATTTGGTGTATTTGTATTAAATGGAGTTGAAGGTAATGCTAAAGTTTTTCCATATTTTTTATAAACATCTGTATTAGTACTTGACCACCTTTTGATTATATGATTATTCGATTGAATTACATTCCTCAGTCGAAGCATCTTTTTTTTTTTTATCTTCTACTTTTTTATTGATGATAAAAAGTTTCTCCGCGCTTAATTAATGCAAAAAAAAAAAATTTATTACCAAATTTTTTAATGATTTTTTTGTCCCAAAATTTTTTTTTTTGGTGATAGATATTCTAAGTGAAATTTTTTCACCACCAAAAATTTTTTTTTTTTTTCACTTTTAACCAATAACCAATTAGACAAAACCATATAATAAAAAAAAAAAAAGAGATGTTTCGACAACTTGTGAATACAGTTAGAACATATAGTACAGCAGCTGCTACTACCAATCCTACACAAACAACTACAAATATAATCGGACAAACACTTAAAAAACCAGGTTCAAGAAAAACTTTTTTAGTTGAGAAATATGCTAGAATTATTAATAATACCCCAATTGTATTAGTTTGTCATAATAATACATTACAAAAACAAGAAAACAACACAATTAGAGCTAAAATTGAAAAGGCAGGAGGGAAACTAATAGTTACAAGATCAAATTTATTTAAAGTTGCATTAAGAAATTCAAAAGCAGAATATCCATCAAGTATTGAAGCAGATAAAAAATTTAAAAATTTTAATCATCCTTTAAGTAAATTATTTTATGGTCCAACTGCTATTGTTACTTTTAATGAATTAAATCCTCAAGCAGTTGAAAATGTTATTAAATTATTAGATAAATCTAATGAAAGATTAATTTTAATGGGTGGATTAATTGATGGTGATGTTTTAAATAGAACTGATGTTGATACATTCAAGACTTTACCAACATTAGAACAATTAAGAGGACAATTAGCTGGTGTATTAAGTGTTTTGGGTGGTGCTGGTTTGGTTCAAACTTTAGAAGCTTCACAAAAAATGTTATATTTAACAATGGATGAAAGAAGAAAAATGTTAGATCCAGAAGAACAACAAAAAAAAGAAGAATAATAAATAATTAATAAAAAAAAAAAAAATTGACTTTTTGTAAATAATAAATAATAAAAGAGAAATAAAAATAACTACTTGGCATACAAAACTAATTTAGATTTCCCAGCTAATGCTGTTTCTAATTCAGTATCATTAGTTAATTGATCAAATTCTCCAGTTGTATCATCTTTATGCAATAAAGTTACCGTTTCTAATCCTAATCTTTCACAAACTCTTGATGTTAAATTATCAAAATTAACTGAACATGGAACTCTAATTGCAATTAAATCATCTTCATGGAAAACTTTGACTTTAATAAATTGATCTTTACCAGGTGATAAACTACCATTCATTGAATATGATTCACTTGGTTTAGATTGATGCATACCAATGGATGGAGGTTGATCAATTGATCCATTTCTTGAATGTTGATCAGTTACTGTACTCTCACTTGGTTTTCTATCATGATTATTATTATTATTAATAGATTGTGGCTTAATAAATTGTTCATCATCATTAGTTTCATTAGTTGTATTGTTATTATTGTTATTATTAGTAGTAGTATATTCATCATCGTCATCATCATCATTAGTAGTTGAAGTATTAGTATTGGTAAAATTACCTGGAGGTTGTGGCATGGTATTTGTTAAATGAGGTGTTTCAACATCTCCAGTTCTTAATGCAAATAAATGTTGAACAGTTGGTGATTGTGAAATATATTGAGGCATTGAAATTAAATTTCGAACATAATCGTCTAAATTAGCTCTTCTTTGTGATGAAATTGAATCATTAACATAAGTTAATGGACCTGGCATAAATGGTAAACTTCTTTGTTTACCAGTTCTACCAGCTTCTTCAGGAAATTCATCTAATAATTTAATTTGAAAATCATAAAAATCTTGATAATATCGACATAAATTTCTAAATCTTCCATTACTTAATTCTGCAACTACCAAATACCAATATCTACCTCCATCAAATGCATACCTATCAACACTTGCATTAATAACCATTGGTCCTTGATATGAATTTGTTTGTTGTTGTTGCTGTTGTTGCTGTTGTTGCGAATTTTGATGTGTTGAATGAGTTGGTGATGGTATTGGTTGATTTTGTGATTCATTTACTGATAAATTTTTCATTTGTTGAGTTGGTACATTATTATTACTATTATTATTATTGTTGTTGTTATTATGTTCATCATCAAACCTACCTAAAGGAATAGAACTTGCTTTATATTCAGCTGCCATTCTTTTCCATTCTTCCACTCTTGGAACTCCAGCAGTTTTTATTGCTTCTTCAACATTTGAAACTGGTTGATCACTTGCTAAATCTCGAATTTGAACAAAAGATATTGGAATTAAACCAGGACCACCTAATCTACCAATTGGTTTTGCAACAAACCATTCTTCATTTGATTGAGCAATAACAATAATACTTTCACCTTTTTTCGCTTGTAATTCATCAGGTCTTTCTGCTTCAAAATCATATAATACAATACCATATAAAGGACTTTGACTATTTGATTTACCTTGAGATGATCGATTTGAATGTAATTGTGTTGGACTTGTTGAAGGTTGTTGAGCTGATAATCCTGCATAATGTTGATTTTGTTGATGTAATTGATATTGTTGAACTGTATTATCTTCACCCATTGCTGGATTGATACTATTTAATGGAACTGTTTGAATAGCATCATTTCTTGATACTACATCAAAATATGATACAGGAACCATCCCTCTCAAGTTTGATGGTGGATCACAAGCTTCATACCATTCTAAATCATTTTCATTACCAACAACATATAAAAAATCTCCTTTTCTAAATCCTAATTCACCAGGTCCTTGACTATGATAATCATATTTTGCTTTAATAATTTTTTTCGGTGGTGTTGTTGCTAATTTAGATTTATTACCAAACGGTGATGTTTGTTGTGTTTGTTGTATTTGACCACCATTTGATGGATGTGATTGATGATGAGATTGTGAATTTGTGCTACTACTTGATGTTCGTTTTTCACCTTTTAATGATCTTCGAAGTCCTTTTATCATTTTTTAATTATAAATATATAAATAGGAGTTGATGGGTGTCGTGTTTTTTTTTGTTTCTTGAAAAAGAATGAATGAAGGTGTTAAAAAAAAGTGGAGTTTGGAAAAAGTGGGAAAAAAAAAAAAAAAAAAAAAAAGGGAGTTAAAAAAAATTGGTGAATACGATTTTTTTTTTGTGGGAAAAGAAAACTCTAGAGTAAAAAAGTATATCTTGAAAAAAAACGTTCAAGCTGGAGTAAAAGTTTAAATCTTTTGAAGAAAAAAATTGGGAAGAAAAACAAATAATTTGTTTTAATGAGCAGTAGCCACCCTTTTTTTTTTTTAACTCCTCCTAGAAAAAAGAAATGTTTTTTTTTTTTCTACTTTTGATCGAATTATTTATACTATTTTGAACTAGTTTTATTTATACTGTTTTTGATTACTATTTTTTTGGTTTTTATTGTTCAAAGAGATTTTGAAGATTATAATTATAAGAGTTATTTATTTCTATCCATAGAAGCGTAAAATAAACTATCAAACATGAACAAAAAAGGTTATTTTTGTTAAAAAAAACGCTAATACCATTATTAAACTTTTTTACAATATATGATGATGATTTCGCTTTTTCTTTTTATTTTGTTCAAATTCGATGTATTACATTATTACTATTGCTAATCCTTTTGATATATTGAAGTATCGTTAATATTACTTTAATATATGAGGTTGGTTTTATTGATCCCATGAAAAGGTTATGAAGCGATGGAAAATAATTTTTGCAGTTCTTATCCTAATAAAAATAATATCTAAAGATTCCAAAATCAATCAAATTGTCATTGTTATTTTATATGTACCCTTTTTGCGCTGTGAAATTATACTCATAAATATTTCGGATTGTGGAGCCCTGAAATTTGTTGATCAATTTTCTTGCACAAATTCACACTTCACATAGATTTACAATTTGCTGTAATTTTTGATTGACTGATTGACTAAATTTACCGCGTGGATTTTTATTTAACCAAAGATGTATTAACAAAATAGTTCAAGAAAGAGTTACATGTACCCTTCTACGGAAAACTAACAAAATCGATGTGAATTTTTTTTTTTATCAGGGGATGATTGTTTGGTGATTGAACAGTGTGTTTTGAGATTTTGAAAGGATCCCGCGATTTTTTTTTTTTTCTACACTACAGTATATCTAATATTTGTACCAGTAGAAGGATGACTCTCTTTTTGGTGCATGAAAACACGTTTTTTTGACTAAAACCTTTTCAAAGATATTCCTTATTATCTCCAATGTCAGTCATCTAAATTCAGCCGCTCGCTCTCATAGATGTATTTTATAGCTAGCCTTCATTGTTTTTATAAATTTGATTAGATATATACAGTATATACATGTATATCGAGATTAAAATAAATTGAATCGATTACATGTTAAAATATGTAATAACCACATTGAGCATAAACGGTTCTTGGAATTACAGTTATTATTATTATTTGTAAATGAAATGGAATCCAGCTATATTAAAAAATGGACTTAAATGGAATTTACCCAAATTTGGATCAGCAATCACGATGATCATTTTTTCAAAAAAAAGAATCAAAAGAGCAAACTTAAATGTTCAACCCAGTGTTATAACAAGATATATAACCCAGATCTCAGACTACTCTCAGTATCGATATTATGATAATATTTAATATGACTGAAATTTTTATCATTACTGTACAGTACAGTGTATACTTAGTCTAGGCTACTACAGTAAGTGTTAAATTGTAGACTGTACCTGGTACCTGTATTAGTATCTGCCCATCGATCCTACTCAGTATAAATTGTGTAGCTTTTTATCATCCAACCCCCCAAAGATTAGATCACGTACGTTGTACAATTTCACATTGTACATCTTTCTAATCTTAGTTTAGACCCTGGTTTTCCCAGCTTCTCAATTTATTACTACAAGTAAGTATCATGATCAGATATCGGTGGTGTTAAACGCAAGGATCATTTAACTTAGAACGACCGGTATTGAGTTTCGTGTAGATCTGGTAATGGATCTCGATCTTGCTCGATTGAGATCTATCAGATCCGGATTTCATAGATCTACAATCTTAGATAAATTTTCCAAAATATATTTTTCCCAATTTATGATCAAGCGCTTTAATGCTGCCAAGCTTACCCACGCTACACGTACTGCTACAACAAGACGAAAATCCATAAAACGAATAAACAAGCACTGATTAACTTGATGTCCAACTATGAGCATAGAATACAATATACATGTAACCACACCTTGTAACTGTATAACTACCTCAAATGTTTGTTTACATGAAAGTATACATGAACTGGAAATTGAGTTGTCAAGCGCTTATAGATCTCAAATATATCATCAGCAATCAAGTCATAAACGGTGACAGATAAAAACGTTTTCAATCTGTTGAAAAAAATTAAGTTAAAGTTTTTTTTTAATTTATCTCTGCTACAAAATATTTTCTCTTTTATGGACTTCAAAAGTTAAACTTAATATATTTTTTACGTAAAAGTTAAAAAATCTTAGCTTATATTGTTGTTATACCACGTGTAGTGCTATTTCGTGCTATCGCTATAAACGCCATTGGACAAATGATTAAAACAAAACCATTTTGAATACCTGGTATACCCAATTATTTATAACTCAATTGAGAGCTATACAATATCGCTAGAAGGTAAATGTATCTTAAAAAAGCACTATAGTAGCTAATCAAGGAGCTATCCTAACCTACGACAAAGCTGCATTGTTCAAGTTAAATGTAAAATTTTAGAGATGTTATCAATAGATATCCGGATGTATATGAAATTATTAGCTAGTCAGATGAGTACCCAGGTTGTATTACGTACTATTGAATGAATTGTTTGTTTTGAACAATGCATGTACAACCTGAACAATGCACTAAATAATAATTTTAAATAAACATTTAATATTAATAATATCACGAGGATAGCTTTTTCCTCTTGGTTTTAATATTTGGATAAAAACTTTATTTTTATGTCTACGACCTGACAGGTAACCATTACTATGGTGGCATTGTCTACTGTAAGTGCTGTAACTTTACTATATATACATGTATATATACCTTCACAGCTGCTTGCAGTCTTTAGGCAATCGTGAAATTTTATATGTCTTTGAACACATGTTTCCAATTAGCCAAGCTGCTTAAATTGAATACTATATATACAATATCTACTGCCTAGCTATTTCAATGGCACGACATGTTTATACAAAAAACTCAAAGTTTCAAACAGGCTATAGGTATTAATAAAGCATTATTGCAATTGTGATATCAGACAGTTGGTAATTAAGCATTGGGAAACTCGTGACTAGACGCGAACTTTTCAATATAATATTGCAAGATTTCAAACATATTAAGCCTAATAATTATAGCTTATATATCTTAGTTTTATTATGGTTTCTTATAAACCCAGCACTTAACTCGAAGCTAAAATTACACATGTATCTTCTATATATAAATTGTTAGAAAAATTCAGTAGATGAATACCTACTAGCGCGGGTTTAAATATTTTGCATTGGTCAAATCTATATTAAAACTTTACAATTGATTATTAATTGAAATATTAGAACTGCTAGATTGTTTACAAATTGAAAGATGTAATTAAGAATGAAGTAATTAAGAACTAGTACTCGATGGATAAGTTTAACACCAGCTCATTTCAATTCAAGTACTCATTGATAATTTAAACTTGAGATCTTGCTAACTGAGACTATATTATTATAAGTCGCCTATAAAGGTTTTTGATGAATCCTGTTCAAATTATTAGTTTTTTGTTATTCAAAAGTTAAGGCTACAACATAATGAATTGTTTACATATATTATATACGAAATTAAAATTCTGATCACGCCTAACTTTGCAACTATTATTAATTCTATAGGAAAACAACCTATAATCAATATATATTTACAGTAAAATCTTATTAAATTTATTCAAAGAAAAATCACCTAATTTTGACACCTAATGACAACTTATTTCCAATTCCCCCTTTCTTATTTTCAGAAATATATAAATAAGCTAGGTAAAGATCTGATTTTTATTCCAATAATTGATCCAATTGAAATAATTATTTGGATAGAGTTCTAGCAATTCAAACCAGGGATCGATCCAATCCAATATTATGATACCAACATTTTTATAAGAACAATATATATTATAATTAGAAATGCAACTACACAATTGAAAACAAATTAGCTGAGGTACCCGAAGACACTAGAAACAAATTATTTCACAATTGACTGATATTCTAATAATTATTTACCTATTCCAATTCAAATACACAATGATTCGTCTGTTACAATTCAATAGGTTCTAAAACTTCAAAAAAAATTATGATCAATGGTCAATTAAAATAACCAAAACAAATGCCATCAATAATAATGCGGCGCCGTTTTAAACCTTATAAAGCTTAAGCTTTTTCTACTGCATGTATACTACTCAAGCTCTACACCCTTTCAACTACGTACAATTCCCACGCACGGCGTGGATTGACCAAAGTAAAGTCACCACAACGACCGCTAACTTGCGCAAGCGATCAGCTTAAGCACGCATAATTACGTCCCAACTTGCAAGTTTCTGTGCCTTCATCATTTATCACATTAATAACGACATACTAGCATTTAAGCTGATTAAGACAAATAAATTTCTCTCCACCAAGTTTATTATAGAGATACCAAAATTGAAATAATTTTTTTTTTTCTTTTGAAAAGAAAATCAACGGCACTCTTTTATAACATTACACATCATATTATAATATATTATTATTATACAAGGCATCATCAGGACGTCTAAGAGCCAACATCTCCTCTTTTTCATTTTTAAATTAAAAGTTTAATTGATTTAAAGTTTTATCACTATTGTTGCCGTATACATTATTTTATAAACAAAACTACAAATATACAACATCATCCACTTATATATACCTGATATTCAAGAAAAAAAAAACACAAAATAATAAAAATGTATGCATTAGAAAAAAAAATTGCCAAATTAGCAGTTCAAAGAGCTTGTAAATTAGCACAAAAAGTTAGTCAAACATCAACCAATTCAATTACAAAAAGTGATGATTCACCAGTTACAGTAGCTGATTTTGGTGCACAAGCAATTATTATTGATGCAATTAAAAAAAATTTCCCAAATGATCAAGTTGTTGGTGAAGAAGATGCAACAAAATTACGAGAAAATGATACATTAAGATCAAAAGTTTGGAATTTAGTTGAAGAAGCATCATCAAATGATCAATATATTAATGAAATTGGTAAATTATCAAATGATAAAGAAATGTGTGATTCAATTGATTTTGGTAATTCTCAAGGTGGTAATAAAGGAAGAATTTGGGCTTTAGATCCAATTGATGGTACTAAAGGTTTTATTAGAAAAGAACAATATGCTGTTTGTTTGGCATTAATTGTTGATGGTAAAGTTCAAATGGGAGTAATTGGTTGTCCAAATTTAAATAATGGTTCATTATATAGTGCTGAAATTAATCAAGGTTCATTTGTTAGTTCATTATCAAATCCAAATGAAGAAAAAAAAATTTCTTTTAATAATGTTACTGATTTATCGAATGCAACATTTTGTGAAAGTGTTGAAAGTGGTCATTCTGCTCATTCAACTCAAGCTAATATTGCAAAAAAATTAGGTATTACAAAAGAATCAGTTAGAATGGATTCTCAAGCAAAATATTGTTCAATTGCTTCTGGTCAAGGTGATATTTATTTAAGATTACCAGTTAAATTAAGTTATGAAGAAAAAATTTGGGATCATGCTGCTGGTAATGTTTTAATTACTGAAGCTGGTGGTAAAGTTACTGATATGCATGGTAATTTATTAGATTTTGGTGTTGGAAGAACTTTAAAAAATAATAAAGGAGTTGTTGCTGCTGGTAATACTATTCATGATCAAGTTTTAAAAGCTGTTAAAGAAGTTTTGGATGAAGAAGCTGCTAATAAAACAGCATGAATTTGAGTTATATTTTTAATTTATATAGTCAAAATAGAGAATGCTTTTTTTCTTTTCTTGAAATGTTATGAATTTTATGATTAAGTTGTTACAAGTAGTCTATGTGGAAATAGGTGTAGTTGGTTGCAATGTGCACGATTGATCGTGATTTATAGAGGTATAGTATTTTTCGCGTTACTTTTTTCGTTTTGCTCTCATCGCGTTTTATTACCTGGTACTGTAACTTACCTGGTAAGGGCTGAATATTAGCGCTGCTATACTTGTATCAGATACATAGATCTATTTATAATTAATAAGGAAAACTTAAGCTCAGCTTCATTGTTAACAAAATTTTCCAGCTAGTTCGATTTCAAAACTGAGCAATTGAACATGATTTTACTTTATATCTTAAATTCGAAATTTTTTACGATATCTTGGGATTAATTGAGAAGCTGACTTTAACAAATTTGATTGATAGAGTTCTAGTATTGAGAAAATCAGTTTCCAATACCAGTAACATTCCGTTTCTTATTTTTTTTTTTTTTTGGTCAATCATGGTCCAAATTAGTGAGTAGGTATGGTATTAGTATACAATACAGAATATCGTCTAATATATCTGAACAGATTTTGAAAGATTCGCTTTACTAAAATTGCAATACTGTATTGATACACCATGATGATAAATATCATTTTTTTATGATCCGTAAATCAGAGAAATATATCTAAAGTTCTAGTCTGAGTGTAAACAATCATTGATCGGATGTCGGATTCCCTGAATACCCGCTTAAACCGTTTTTCTTTTTTCGTCAACCCCCTAATTTTTTTTTTCAGGTTAAATCAAAGGTTAAATAGGTCGGCTGTATCTGATCATGATACAGGTATGCCCCCGGCTTAAAACAAAATTTTAAGCGACCTTTTTTTTGAATAAGATTTTGTCTCAAATCATTAGACACATTTTTAAATCAAAAATTTGAAAATTTTCAAAAAAAAAAAAAAAAAAAGTCATTTTAAGTTGATTCAGCTTGAACAGAATCAATTCAGATGTTTCTATTTTTGCAAATTTCTGACACTGAAAAATTTAAACGTATCAATAAAGGATAATCAATAACATCATCAATGATTTAGATCCTGTAGAAACTTAAACTTAGCTTAGCCTGGACACATAGTGTAGCCTTCAAGAAGAAAAAAAAATTTCAATTACATTTCCTAACTTGGAAGTATGAGTCTTTTCAATTGCTATAAAAGGCGATTTGAACTAAAACAAATACACTCGATCAGTCTATGCCCGGAATCTTTTCTCTGTTATTACTTACTGTACTACGTGAAAATTGAGCTTCTAAGCTATAGTTATTATAATATATAGACAATAAAATCATATATATGGAAAATTGATCTATAGCTCGAGCTCTGTTGCAAGATAAGCTTACTAGTTTTTAATGGGTTGATTGAGTTATCATGGTTCTTTAAATCACATAGAATATCACATAGAATATCAAGAGTTATTCAGATCAATTGGGATCTTGTTGTTGTTGTTGTTGTAATCATTTTTATTTATTATATATTGGTACATTAATTATATTATATTAGTTTCCCTCACTAGTAGGAGATGCAGGCCTCTTGGGCACAAGTAGACACCCCCCTTGGCCCTTGGGATCTTATTGTTTAACCTAGAAATTCTTAAGTAATTATACTTACCTATCAAGATTTTTTATAACAGATTTTAATCCAAGTAAATTTTTGGAAATCAAGATATTTCATCTAGAGCTGCAATTCTAAGATTTCAATGACTTATTAGTTGTCCCTTACCTTAAAACAATTTTCGTGACGGGTAGAATCGTAATAATAATAAAGAAAGTCATCAAATTCTTGCAATGTCTACATCCTTACATTTGTGCGCTAGTATACTGGTATATACAAAACATTACAATAATTAAAAATATTATATGCGGTTTATAATATAAGCGACAAAGTTGCTTTCTTTTTTTTACCCTGATTCTATTATAACAATTCAAGCATTAAATATATTATTACTAGGTTTATATAATGTTAACAATGTGTGGGATTCTCCAGCACACTAATTGCCAATAGTTATATTTTTTAATATTCATAGCATTTAATAGATATAATAATATATTATCTTAGTTGAATTTATTCTTCGATGGGGATTTTTCAGGCTAATCAAATGCCAATTCAAGATTGCAATTTTGCATCCAATGCAAGATTTACTGGGACTCAAAAATTTAATAGAGTACCAAGCAGTACAATTGTACGCGTGACAGTTTGAAAAAAAAAGCTGCAACAACGGTTTAGGGTCCATATCGTGGTCCAGCATTAGGCCTGTAGCTAGAGGTATTGATCGGCTTCGACCGTTTTTAATTAACTTCGTTATACCATAAGGTAATGAGAATTTACCACTACATTTTAATTAGGTATAACTGGCCGGTGACAGACTAATATCGTACCAGTAGTTTATTTAATTTTATGATAGATCTCAGCCGGATGGATGAAAAAAAATTGGCTGCACAGTTTCCAATTTTGATCATTGCATATGGAATATTGCAGCATCGTCCAGATTCACCAAATTGGTAAATTACCTGAGGTAAACTGTTTATAGACACTGCTACATGTATTGTTATGGATTGATTATTATTTAGAGCGTTAATGATTTAAGAGATGATCAATTAATTAATTAGTACCAGCCACAAATAATTTTAATGGGCGCTACTTAAAATTTAATTACAAGTACCAGGTAAGTACATCAATATATCAATCATATATGTATGCTGTAAATTGTTTTAACTGAGTTAATCGTTTGTGCTCCGATATTATAATATGGGGTATATATATATATATGTATACTATAGACAAGATAAAACCAAGAAATACTGAGCCAATATCAATCTTTTGAATAATCGATTGGTGGTTTGATTAGATTTAGACTCGAAATCTGTTCAAGAAGATTTAAAAATTCGTCCTAAAAATTCTTGGTAAATTGATCATTTGATATCATATACATTATCGTTCAAAAAATAATATTTCAAGTGGCATCAATCATAATAAATTCAGTTACAAAATTATACAGCATTATAACCTTCTTTGATTCCTAAAGTAATGATCTAAAAACTTAAATTTATAAATTTTATAATGAGAGTAAAAGCTGGATATATACATCTATCCGGGGAATGTTATGATGGATCCATCGATACAAGTTTATT
This sequence comes from Blastobotrys capitulatus, assembly GCA_030564325.1. Classification (NCBI taxonomy): domain Eukaryota; kingdom Fungi; phylum Ascomycota; class Dipodascomycetes; order Dipodascales; family Trichomonascaceae; genus Blastobotrys; species Blastobotrys capitulatus. Next base: position 8,710 of record JAJLUL010000185.1, on the reverse strand, counting down.
TGTAAAATGTCTATCCATGTATTATAATATGTTATAAGCTCTAGCTAGGTCTTGTTGATATTATATATATTTTTAGTAATTTGTTAAAAATCTAATTCATTTCTATCCTTTATAAAGTACATAGGAATTCAGGGTCTTTAAAAAAAATAAATCCGATCGAGCTCCTACGGTTCATCAAATATAATCAACAGCAGTGATAACCATGGCCAATAATTCAAATAGATCATGGGTATATCAATTGTTTATATAATTATCGTCTGGGTGGGTAATATCCATCTTTAAGTCTAAATATTTATCAATTGCATCCATGCTTCCTACTTTACATTAGGTTTAGTTAGGGTTAATAAAAGAAATAATCAAAATGTTTTTAGTAGTGACAATATCACTGATGGACGATTCTGTCCCTTAAAGTAGATCCTTTACATTAGGCAAAACATAAACATTTACAATAATTTGTTGACAAGATTTCGAGATAAGATCACCATGACCACAGTTTTATTTATATATTATATTGATGACAATCTGAAAAATCTGAGTTATCGGAGACCATATATTCTACAATAACTTACATACCTGGTACTTACAGTAGTAACGGGATTTATTAAAGTGTAAATTGATCAATCCCGTTAATTTCAGGCTGAAACATTTCAACCCATAAGTTTGCATAATTTATGCATCTATAATGAATTCAATTTTAAATCTTGTTACAATCGGAATCCCATAATATCATAAACCACTTAGAGTGTCCTTTAAGTATCGATATTAGCTATAGAGTTCTAAGTTGCTATCCGTTACAAATTCTCTATTTAAGAGATTTATCCATATGATAATACTACCAGGTAAGATATCCGATTCTCTATTTAAGAGATTTATCCATATGATAATACTACCAGGTAAGATATCCGATTCTAAACAAGTTTTAGAGTATACATATATACAGAGATCAATTGTTAACCTTAATTAAACTAACCATGAGCTACTGGCAGTGTTTAGTCTGTAATAAAGTTACCAATTTCTCGTTTAAGTTATCAGATTTCTTTAAGAAGTAGATTCGCAACGCGTTTAATTGATTTAGTATACCCAGGTACCAGGTAGTATATTAGTAGAAGCTATTCACATTCTACCAAGTATATAGACGCCATATATGTATATCTAATTATAATAAGTACTTACATCTGGATATACCAAGTATAACTACTACTGGACCACATCTATACAATGTGCACAATCTACTGTTGTAGAATAAGAACAACGATATAGTTCCATCAAACCGAGATCATTTAACACGCCTTATAACCAATATATCTGTATCATCAGATTAAATCTGGTTCATTATCATAACAATAATTGGTATAGGTATTAGACAATAATCAATAACTTCAGGTGGTATTATTATTATAGCGTTGGGCCACAGTACATATTGTTATTGTTGCTGTGGCTTTATTTTTTTTTTCTTTTAAGGAATTCGGTAGACGGTTTAATTAAATTGTTGATCTCAAGTTAACAGTTGTCATCATTGTAATTAGATCCGGATATCATATGGATCATTGAAATAATCAATTAATTTCTTTATATTATAATAGATCCTTTTAATAATAATTGACTGATTATTTTATACGGCTTGACGACATCTATAAAATATTATAGTATAGGGTTCAATAGGTCTGGTGGCCAGGATATACTGTTTTTATTGATATATATATAGTAATACAATACATGATCACAACCTAATGCATTATAGGCTCTACCGTCTTAATTCCGGTAAATATATCAAAGAGCCGCTGAAAAAGCGGCTATTCTGTATACCATCCGAATTACAAGAGCTCTAGATACCATACGCATCATCAATTCATTTTATTAAGATACAATTCTATAAAAAAGAATTAATTTACAAACAGCAGGTCCAAAACTGGCAGATATAAGTTCTTCATCAAGGATACTACCGCCATCATTTCTAGTTCAATCCATTGTCTAAAATTCAAAGTATATAGCAGTATAATCATTATCATCTGATTGAATTACTAGATCTATAAGGATAAAATAAATAACAGCTTTTGAATTTGTTCGGATCATCGTAATCCATTGTACACAGTGTTCATTTCGAAATCACTAATATTAAGATTCTGATTATTTTATATCACAATCAAATTTAAATCCATAAATCATTTCAAACAGTGAATTAATTTAGTTATTTAGCGCCCTATAAACACGCCGCTTGACCGATATCGCTGCGGCGGGTTATACATGATATGATCATGTATCGATCTGATATATCCAGGTGAACAAGATTTAAAAACATCATCATCACAATGCATCCAGATCATCATGGATATTAATGTTAGTCTACCAGTGGTACAAAAGTTCGTTTAAGCATAGCTAACGTCTCATTATGCGCTTATAACGCACTCATCGATCGATCTAAGGTCTGCTTAAAAGTCGGTGCTTCATCGGTTCTAAGGCTTGAAGGGAAAAATAAGGGCTTACAAAGAGATGACACTTGTAGTTAAAAACGCAGCTTAGTGGGAAAATAAAAATTTATGGACCTGAATTTTATAAGCGTAAAGAAATTGATAAACAAATATCCATAATTCCCTTTTAATGCAGCCTAAAAGCTGAATTCGGAAATTAATGCCACTTAACACGCTGCGAGCGCAGCAGCAGCGCTTGTAGGGCTTAATTAAATTTATGGCCCATATAACTGTCTGAGCTATCCCGCGGAACCATGACTGTGTACAATTGTTAACCTGAGTAATTATGCTAAGCTGTAAGAAAATAATGTGAGACAATTTCAATTGCCAGTTCCGGCTTTTTCCTTCTTCCCCCCTTTTTTTTATGCATTTTTACATATCAAGTCCCGAATCCGGCCGTTATTCCAGCTTAAATGAAATGTACCATAATGTTAATAAAAGTATCCAGATTGAAATAAAAAATTAAAGGGTTGCTTGGGTGATTATATTAAATAAAAAATACAAAAAATTAGAAGCTCTATTACACAATAAAAAGATTTTAAACATTGATTGCGAAATTCAAATTTGATTCTCCAGATTTTTATGGAGAAGCGCTAATATAATTCTGTTTGATGAAGATTCTTTAGTTTTAAAGTTTTGAAAATAAGACGGTTTTGCAACTCGAGCCGATAATCAATCTCATAAATTATCATCAACATCATCAACATCAAATATTGACAGAGTTAGCTGTGACACGTTTAAGTGTACCTCAAGTGTATTGTTAGAATAAAATAAAATATTTTGAGTTGAAAATAAAATTATAATAGCTCGAGATCGTGATCGGCATAAAAAATCCATCGATCGATCGATCTGAATATTTTTGGAAATCTATCAATATTACACGTAACCAGGTACAAAATTAACCTGAAGAGTTATAACCACTGCAGCAGCTCTATCTTAACCTGGAAAATTGTAGCTAAGTACAATAAGAATCTTACTCAGTAGACGCTCACCATTAAAGCCTGAGTTTTACCAGTACAGGTACAAGCCAAGTAGAACAATCAACCTGCCGTAATTGATTCAATCTTAAGTATACAGTAAAATAGTATAGGTCCGGTAAATCAGATAAAAACAAAAAACATTCATAAATACTTTAGGACGATATTTTCAATTTTATAGACTTTTAGTCTAGGTTTAAGTCGTTTAGCACAATTACCATTTAAATTATTGACTTGTTTATTGCTAAATGGCAGTGATATTCAACAATTTGGTATCCTAAGCTAAACAGGGAACTTTGCTGAATGCTGAACACTTATTACTCATCTAATTAAACCAGCTGTCAGATGTTTTTGTTTTCAAATCATCGTGACCATTGCCAGCATTACTGTTGCAAACGGTGTCCATAGTTTTATCAAAATTTCTATATACCTTTGCCTTAAAAGGCGTTTAAATGTGTAACAGGTGCTTGAGACTTTAAATCTCGTAAATCTCGATCAGCAGTACACACTATAGTAACCTGGTATCATGATGTAAAGTAAAGTAAAAATACACGCGGAACTTTTAGAATTTAAACACTTGCTTTTTTTTCATAAAATAGAAGAACAGTAAAGAAGCTTTTTTTTTTTTTTTTTTTTTTTTTTCAGAATCTGGCATCATCGGTTCATCGGTCCATCGGTGCAATGCGACTTTTATTTTATAAATTTTTCACTCTACTAGCTTTAAAAAATATGTAAGTTGAACATGAAAAAAAAAGGATTCATAGACGCTCCATATTAAATATGAGCATGATATCTTTAATAATAGATTATATAGACAATATTGGGACAATTCGAGATAACTATGGAATATAGAAATTATCTAATTGATCTAAGAGAAAAAAAAAAAATAAGGAGGTAGTATTAATATTAACAATAGTTCTAATTTCTTTTTGAAACGAAACAAACACTTGTAATGGGGGGTTTTTTTTTTATTTCAACACAGTATCAAATCTCAATCCACTACAGCATATTACCTGGTACTGTAATCATGATACTAATGGTGCTGAGTGCTAGCTGGGCATTAGAGTGCTACAAACGATTCACATATATAGCTAAGGTGTACAGCGAGAATTACAATATTGTCTTATAAAAATCTCAATTATCTGTATCTGATTGATACACTTAGCGCTGAGTTAAAAAAAAAAAATCTGGCGCTTAAGGCATTAATTTTAATGAATGTTTATTATTGTAGTAAAAAGGCTGGGGGGAAGATTTCTTGTTTAAGCAGTGTTGTCTTAGTACTGTTCTTTACCATAATTCTTTTTTTTTTTATTACACTGGGGGAAAAGTATTCACATTATTATAATAGTATATAAATAACTACAAAAATGACTAAAAAAGAAAAAAAAGGGTATATATATAATCTGATTCCTCGTTTTTTTTTCTTCTTTCAACCCTTTTTTCCCTCGCTTTGTTAAAATATTACATATACACGACATTTTAGTTTTTTTCAATTGTTAATAATTACACGATACCCTTTTGCTTATTATTATTATTATCAATTCAATTGAAATATATATTAAGAGCAATTCATATTGTATTTTTAACTACTAACATTGTATTACTACTATTTATTAACTATTCAAAGAAATCAATTATTTTTGATTAAACGCGAAACGAGATCAATTATTAAAAAAAATAAAAAAATTCTCAACGTCATTTATTAATTTTTGGTTAAAATCAAATTATTATAACTAATAGAATAAAATTGAACATATTATACATTTCAACAGGTTTAAAAAAAAGTTACTGCAATATTTAAACCGTTAGGAACATTACATATTTTTTAATAATTTACCGACCGATTTTGACCGAACATTTTTATTGAAATTTTCGTGGTGGTTTAAAATTGAAATTTTTCATTCATATCCAATTTACTTTTTATAAGCCCCGATAGACCGACCCGACTTTTTTCAAAAAAAAAAAAAAGAATCATAAAAAAAAATATCCCCACTATTAATAAAATTTAGTTGCGCAAGAACAAAAATATAAACAACAACAACAAAAGAAAAATATCTTAAACATTTTGAAAGTCTAAAAAGGGAAAGTTTAATATTGAAAAAAAAAAAAGTTAAATCATCCTTTCTTATATTAACCATCCTCTTTGTCAATTCATTTTTAAAATTAACTTATTGCAAGTATTTTTTTTTTTTTTGTCTCCACAAAAATTAACTATTCATCATTTACAGTTTATCAATACTAAATAATGGCGACTGCTACACAATCAAAGAATACTACTACACCAGCTAGTAATACGAAATATGTACCAATACGACCATTATATCGACCATTATTACCAAAACCTGTAGATAATTCACAAAAAATTCCAAAAACTAGTTTTAAACCAAAAATTTCAACTTCAGCAGCATTATTAACATCATGTATTAAAACTAATACCAAACCATCAACCACTAAACCAACAACAACAACAAAACAACCAAAAAAGAAAGAATGTACTAATAATAACAAAACAACGACTACTAATCAATCAAAGAAGAAGAATAATACAACAATTACATCTTCACAATCAATTGCAAATACTACTAATCAAACTACTACTACTACTACTAACAATACTAACGAGAAATTAACAACACCAGAACCAACTACTAAACCATCATCACCGAAAAAAACTAATGAAACTAAGAAAATTGAAAGAAGACGTTCTGATGGTTCAGCAGATACTAAAAAAGCCAAGAAACCAGTAAAAGGTATGTATATATTAAAAAAAATTTTTTTTTACTAACAATTATTAGAACGAAAAACTAAAAAAAGAACACAATCACAACCAGCAGCAGATGCTCCACAGACTTTACCATCAACAATTTCACCTGCATCACTTGTATATAAACAACAAAAGAAAAAACCAGCAGCTACAAAGAAAAATGTTGATAATATGATCAATCAAACATTAAATAATCTTGATATGGATTCAAATGCTTTAAGACCATCAAAATTATCAACTAAAGTTATGTTAAGTGTTGGAGCAAATGATTTAAATGAACCATTAATTGGTAATTTTGATTTGGATAATCCAGATTTATATTTAGTTGGTGGTCCAACATCTCCATCAAGTTTAGTTGATTCATTATGGGATTCAAATCATCCAGATTTTGTTGATAGTAGTAATATTAATAATACTACTTCACCATCAGAATCTATTGAATCTTTTGATACAGCATCAAGTACAAGTGATTCTAATTCAATTACTAGTTTATCAAGTCCAGAATTAGATAATGGTAGTCCAATTGATCCATTAGATTTTTCATCAATTGATGGTAATAGTTTTGCTTATACTGATCAATTGTTATCATTAGATGCTTATTTAACTCCTCAAGCTGATGATGGTATGATTAATATGAATATTAATAATGATGCTTTTAAAGATACTTTTTCTTTTATGGCTGTTAATTAATTATTCAGAAAAAAAGACGAAAATAATAAAATAAAAAAAAAAAAAACCTACTGAATTTTTTTGATAATAGTATAGAAAAATTGGAGTATTATGGTGAGTCTACAATTTATTCAACTAAAATAAGGCTTTATTCCAATTTTTTTTTTTTACTTGAGTTATCTTTTAAATTCTTTTATTAATTTATTTAAGTTTTTTATCTTCTTTTAAATGGAAGAAATAAAACTTTTTTTTATTAACTATTCAACATTATATATTATGAAATATTATTCTATTTTTTTATGTACAGAAACGAAATTTTAACTATTCAAAAGAATTTGTTTATTTATATTTAATCTCTCATTTTTTTTTTTTTTTATTTTAAAGATTGTAGATTTAAACTTTTTTTGTGGAGTTCATAACCAAGGACATCTATGGACAAAAACTTAATAGTGTAGTTTAGATGATGGTAGTGGCTTGTGAGTTTTTTTTTTAAAAATTTTTCAATCAAATAGGGCTTATCCGATTTATCCGTGGGGTTTGATAGAAAAAAAAGCAAAAGTTGAGTGGGTTCAGTTTTCGGTCGACCGATTTTGCATGAACTCCAGACTGCATTAAATTGCAAGTTACAAGCTCTCCGTTCAATGTTCGTATTAATACTGTATAGATCTAGGTCTATTATTTTTTCTTGGGTACTGGTAACTAGCCACACACCTTAATTAATTACATTTACATCGTTAGAAGCACACAAGCACCGCGGCATGATTTCGGAATGTCCTTTTTTTGGTCGCCGTTAATACAACATAGTAGATACAACTATTTTTGATAAATGGATAAAGAGTCCAGATTCAATCATGATGCTCTATGTTTTATAACTTTGTGTTAAATATTGTATATATCTCGGTTATAATCAGAAATTTAATCTATTAGAATAGAGTACTATAAATTTACTATGATCATTATTGTTAGTTAAGCAATTAATACAGGATGTTCTTTTAAACAGTTACCAACAGCTCCTATAAGTTTAGCTTAATGAAGCAATTGAATTTATTTTTAGTTTTAGTTTTATTTTTGTACTTGTAATATATATATAATATGTATATAACTTTATTAACAAGCCATAAGAGGTGATTGATTCTCGTTTAACTTTAAATACTCTTTCCAAAATGGAAAATTTCGAAATTTCAAAAATTTCAAAATCTTTCTGACTGACACTGCAATGGCTTTATTAAAGTTTAATAGTAGGCCTCTTACCTGGACACTTCTGCGTTTTTTTTTTTTTAAATTTCACAAACACCCATCAATGTCTAATACCCGTTTTTAGAGTTTTTTGGTACACACCGGAGCCGAGTTTTTTTGCTCCAAGCTTGTAACAGTAGTGTCTAAGTGGGGCAAATATAAAATAGATTATAATGTTGTTAATGCTTTTTACCAACGCAGGGAAACCATTAGGGTTAAAAAAAAGGGGGGTGATATATATATCGATGGTGGGGCAGAGCTATTTATCGTGGCTTTCTAGGCTACAATTACAGTACACTATGAGACTTTATGGAATGAGTTCTACTTGATAGTACCCAAAACTCGAGCTAGGAAACCAATTTGAATAGTGATTGCTATTAATGAAAATGGATATTTCAATATACCACGGTATCTGTTATCCTGATATTAACCGAAACATACTAAATAACGGCTGTAGTATTACAATCGGCGATAATAGTTTAATTAAGAACGATTAGTTATGATTTAGGATCTAACTATAGATATCATTGCAAAAACAATGTCTAATGTACCATTGTGTATACATATACCTGGTTGAAGGAGCCTTTTTTTTTTTT